>JABUQX010102106.1:42500-47495 GCA_015478945.1 Trachelipus rathkii | reverse complement strand
AGCAAATATTTAGAGAGTAGAGAAAGTAAATTTATGAAATGGTGTGTCATGAAGATAATAGTAAACCCCCAGACTAATCATCAAATACAAACACGCATTACCTGGAAGCGAGTAAGAGATGTTGACGGACCAGAAGAATTTGAAATATAACAGAAGTAGGAAAGAAAATAAAAGATCTGAAAGACAAATACAAGCAAACAAGAATAAATAATGATATCACCAAATGGAAGGAGCATGTATGTGGAAAACACTTCAGGATAGATGTACTGGACCAGATCTACATCGATAAGGAACATACAGTAGAACCTTTAAACAGGAGGAGTACTAAAAAAAGAAGACAAAGAGAACACTACATAGCGGCACAGATCAAATACTAAGGAACCAAACTGGTTCAGACGAAGAATATAGTTACATGGACAGCCAATCTACGGGAAAAAAAATGCAGAATATTTCGCCCAAGTGAGAAAACAGAAACCGAACTTAAACCATAAATGATAGGATGCCGAAAACTGCTACGAATGGGTTATATACAGATAGACCATAACACAATTTGTAATATGCATTCATATGAAACTATGCCTCAAAAAATAACAATTTTGAAACAGAAAACCGATAAAATATGGCATCACAACAGCACAATAATAGAAAAATGAGGAAGCCATTTATCCTAACGACCATACAATACCAAACATCTTATACCTATACCATATAACCGACCAGACAAGTAGTAAGGCGAGAAAGAACGCAGAATCTATATATAGAGATTGGAATAAGCAGTGACAATAGAGTAACATTATATGAGAGAGAAAAGGAATAAAATATATAAGACTAAAATATGACATAAAAAGAATGTGGGGATGGAGGAGGTAGAAATTATACCAATAGTTGTTGGAGCGACTGGAGTGGTGAAGAAAAGCATGACCACATACGCAAAAAAGCTATCTAATATCGTAGTCAAAGATGTGGTCATGGAAGCGATAAAGAAAAGCCTAGCAATCCTAAGACTCGTGCTAGGGAGTACCTAAAAATCCTTCATGCCTTAGGTCCAAGGTTTGGACCTGGAATCTGAAGGATTATTAAAACCTCTAAATAGAGAGGAAAAAAAAAAAAATAAAAAAAAATATATATAATATATAAAAATATATATATAGATATATTAGCTATATATATATATATATATATATATATATATATATATATATATATATATATATATATAATATATTATATATATATATATATATAGTATATATATATATATTATATATATTAGGGATGGGCGGATAGTGAATTAGCCGGATACCGGATATCCCCGGTGGAAGTTAAGGATGGGCCGGATAGTGAATTAGCGGATACCGGGATATCGCAGTCTGTATATAGCGCGGGGTGGGTGAACTAAATAAAAAAAAAATTATTTTGCTCATCGTGGTAGTACTTACAAGTTTTATTTAGATTATCTTTAATTCTAGAGAGTTTTGTATATTTTTAAAAAAATATAATAAATTAGTGTATAAATGTCCATTAAATAGAATTTCACATTTGAAAAATGCGAATTTTTTTTTAACTTTGTTTAAAATGAAAAGTTATGGACAGATTTTAATTATATATTTTTCAGTGTATACAGTTGAGTAAATGATAGCTTTAAACTGGCAAAACTAAATTATTTTTCCAAACAGTGCCTAGTGGTTAAATCGCTGGGCCTAACTTGGCCGATTCATCCCCCAATAAAAATTGATGAATGGGGTGAATTGGGCCACCATTGTTAGTCTGTTTTATGCTAGCCTATTAATATTGAATTTTTTTACCTATAGCTAATTTTAATAAACAGTTACTGATATTAAGTAAAAATTAAAATAAAAAATGAAATTTATTTTGGAAAAAATGAATTCAAAAAAGTGTCAAAATTTGTCCAACGAATGGGGTGAATTGGGCCACCACATTTTTTATTTCTGTACAGCAAATCAGGGAATCATGAGAGGCCAATTATTATTACTAAAATTTGATATATTTTCTATTCTAGAATTAAGTAAAAATTAAATATAAAAATTGAATTTATACATAAAAGAGGAATTTAAAAGGATGGCCCAATTCATCCCACAATGGTGGTCCGATTCACCCTTCAATGAGTCTAAATGATCTTTATTTAAACTTTAATAAAACTATTGATTATTAGAATTACATTATTATTTTTGTGTGCTTATGACTACTATAGGGCATTGATTTTCAGGAAAAAAAAAAACCAAAAATGTATTAGGGGAAGTGGGGACGAAGTTATACTAAAGTGGCAAAGTCACCCCGCCCGACCTATACCGGGAATATATTATATATACTATATATATATATATATATATATTTATATATATATATTTTATATATATGTATATATATATAAGATATATATATATATACTATATATATATGGCCAGTCTTCAGATTAGGTGCCCCTGTATCTAAAAAAAAAACACTATATCTACATAAAACTAATATATTTTCGAATTATAGCGTACATGTAATGCAAGAACTAAAAAAAAAATTAATATTATTATTTTAATAAATAACTCCAAAAAAAATATTATAATCATACGTTTCCAAACTTAATATAAACATGATACCCATAAAAAATAAACGTTTTCCTTGTATCTTTTCAATACTTTAGGGCAGTGGGAAACTAAAATATTGGCAGAAATAAAAAATGAAAAATAAAATATTAAATTAATAAAATTAAAAATTAAAATTGCATATAGTTTAGGTTGGGAGACTTCAATCTTGAAGAAAAAATTTAATTTACCTGGAACATCCTTTTGTCTTAGGAGTGTGTGTGTGTATGTGTATGTGTGTGTGTGCGCGAGTGGTGTGTTAGGTATCTGAAAATTGAGCAGAAAATTTTAGTGGACACATGACTTTGGAAGGGAAAAATTTGGGGAACTGAGTAGTATTATTATTAGTATTACTTTTTTTATCTCACTTTATTTATTCTGGCTCATTTATTATTCTATTAACTCTTTTGTAATTCAAACTTTATGTTATTTTTAGAGATATTTTGGCGCTCGACAATGTGAGATGTCTTCAAAAATGTATTCACTTTTTACGTAGCTATCTTAGTTTTTTAGATACAGGGGAATCTAATCTGGAGCTTTATATATATATATATAATATATAATATATATATATATATATATTATAATATATTATATATATATATATATATATATATATATATATATATATTATATATATATATTATATATATATATATATATATATATTATATCAGGGTGACGTTCCAATTTAAGTCCGCAATTGCGGAATACCAAATAAATTGAGGAATTGCAATTGCGATGATTTGAAAATGTTGTGAATCTTCAGAATATTGAAAGCCGATAGCCGAGGGACAAGTGCTGCCCATTGTAGTTTTCAGTGTAATTTTTGGTATTGCACTTGCCATGCTTCTACTGTGGATAAGAAACAGCGACCGATCTCTATTTTTGCGAACATAAGTGACAGAATTCAAATTTAAATTCTTTGGTATTTTTGATGTAAATTAGTTAAGTTTTTATAAATGCAATGACTGTACAAACAATCGATAAATGTAAGTATCGATAATATTTAGTTCTAGATTGTCCTATAGTTATAATCGATATTGACCATTGATTCGTAGCCCACTTTTTCTTAATTAGCAGAGTATATATTATTTCCAAACATTGCTTTTATCAAGTTTTGTGCCTACATTTGCTCTGATTTTTGTATTTTATCACTGACGGCGGGTACATTGATAATAAATTCGTGTTTTTTTATTATAAATTTCTGAGAATGTGCGTTTATATATGTAATAATACAATGGCTTAAAGCACGTTAAAATAAAGCAGTTGGTAATTACTATTGTATTACAATACTTAGTGAGAATAAATGATGGTGGTAAAAATTGCATTAACATGTGTCTTAGTAGCTTATTTCCATATATAAATATATATTTTCATATATTTTAAATATTTTTATATATTATTTATAATATTTTAATATTACCATATTTTTACCATAATTTTATGAAACGTGTCACCACCAAATTTTCAGATAAATTGTATTGTACAGTCAGCATAAATGATGAATAAAATAATATAAACATTGTACTCACATCGAAATTCTAAACAAAGTATATATATATATATATATATATATATATATATACTATATATATATATATATTAATATTATATAATATATATATATATATATATATATATATAGTATAATATTATATATATTTTCAAATTATTTGGAATATTTCCCTAACGAGAAGACCCCCCCACCCCACCATATGGGAAGTCATTATCGGTTTCCGGCGGATAACAATTATATCCGGCGGATACGGATTAGTCAAAAAACCCCCCCTCTGGCCGGATAGGCGGATACCGGATAGTTGCCGGATATCCGGCCTATATAATTATTTATATATAATATATTATATATATAGCTATATATATATATATATTAATATATATAATATATAATATAATATATATATATATATCATATAGCGTCAGGGGGGTGACGTGGACCACTTTAGGTATAACCTTCGTCTCCCGACTTTCCCTAATGCACTTTTTGAAGTTTTTGTCTGAAATTCAAGCCATATAGTGGTATAAGCACACAAAAAAATATAATGTAATTCGAATAATAAAAGTTTATTATAAGTTTTAATAAAGCTCCTTCAGCCTGACCGTGGAGGGGTGATCGGACCACCATTGAGGGTGAATCTCAGCCCATCTGTTTAAATTCCTCTGTTATGTATTTTTCAATTTTTATATTTTATTTTACTTAATATAAGTTATTTTAATATTAAAATCGGATGCGTTAGAAAAATGCCAATAATGATACATAAAATAAGAATAAATAAGGTGTCGATTCACCCCTCTCCGCTCAAAAATTTTGACATTTTTTGAATTTATTTCTTTAAGTTAAATTTTAATGGTTATTTTAATTTTTACTTAATATTAG
>JABUQX010102106.1:17500-40000 GCA_015478945.1 Trachelipus rathkii | reverse complement strand
TAACTCTACTGTGTTTTATTTTAGTTCTGTCATGTATGTACTTTGCCTCTCTCGTATTTTATTTATTTTTATTTTTATAAATTTAAATCGAAATCTCATCTCATTTAATAGTGACTTTAATATATGAATAAATTATGTATATTATATATATAATTGTCTGAGAAAATCAACCTGCTCAATACATTAACATTTTTTCAGATCATGAGTGCTGACCAAAACTCTACTCTTAATCTATTATATTAATTTTATTTTATGTGTAAATACAAAGATCTTTTCGTGTTAATCTCCAAAATATATTAGTGTGGGGATGGAAATGGGCTGACACGCCCGAAATAAAAGTATACGACCGCCCCTAACCTGGGATTTTACGAATCCGCTAATGCGCAGTCAAGACGTCTTCTCTGTCGTTGTATGCTGCCCAGAATTACGCGTATAAATCACAGCTGGCACTACCGCTTAAAACAACGAGTGAAATGAGGCCTTCGGGAACGGTCACTTAGGGTACTAGCGGGTAGCGGCATGATGTCTAAATGCTTCAGCGTACCGTCCACTTTCTTACCATTTCCTGTGCTCTGTCGATCTGTTTGAATAACGGTCGTTTTATTTATTTACTTATATTTATTTTATTATTATTATTATTTTATTTATTTATTTATTTTTGAGAGATGAGATGCCTAGAAGAGAGAGAGAGGGAGAATAGAGAGAGGAGAGAGAGAGAGAGGAAGAGAGAAGCAGAGAGAGAGAGAAGAGAGAGAGAGAGAAGAGAGAGAGAGAGGAGAGAAGAGAGAGAGAGAGTGAGAGAGAACCTTATCGTTTAAAGTGAGGGAATATAATTTTCAGTCAGTATGTTTCAAAGATTAGACCCATTAGGGTGGAGAATGAAAACTAATTTTGATGGGTTAGGAAATAACCCCAGTAAAAGAATGAACAACAGTAGCAGATAGAATCTGGCCTCGAAATATGACGTTCTCTCTTCTCATCTCTATCTCGCATCTGGCGCTCAATCAATCGCTCTTCTCTCTCGTCTCTCTCTCTCTCTCTCTCTCTCTCCTCTCTCTCTCTCTCTCTCTCTCTCTCTCTCTCTCTTCAAAAAAATAAATAAATAAATAAAATAATAATAATAATAAAATAAATATAAGTAAATAAATAAAACATAATTTTCAGCATATGTTGACCTAAACAATGAGGAAGATTCCTAATTTTAAAGTCAATTTTCCATTTTAGTTAAAGGTAATGTTTGCAATGCCACTGCTGTGTTTCAATATTTTTTCCTATTTGCTAATTTATTTTAAGGCACAGTGATACAGTATTTATGAAAAAATTAAATTAAGTATGGAAGTTGTTTATTTTTATTTATTATAAGGGCGTGGTAAAGCCTTAAACATCAGCACCACTTAATAAATATTTTTGATTTAAAAAAAAATCTTTGTATTTAAATCATAAAATTAATATAATAGATTAAAATATAAGTAATTGAATATACAGTATTGTAAAATTTAATATACATATGAAACAAAAATAAGACAAAATAAAGTAAAATAAAGAAAAATAAATATATACATACATATAATAAAGTACAAACATATTTATGAATACATATTAAATATATAAAAAAATAAAATAAATGAAAATAAAAGAAAATCAAATAAGCTAAAATAAAAATAAGATAAAATATGGATAAATCATTATAAAATAAAACCAATAATTTACATATGAAATACAAAAATAAAACAAAATAAAATAAATAAAGTAAAACAAAGTAAAATAAAATAAAATAAAATGAAATTTAAGAGAGCATAGGGAAATTATGATGGAGACTGGTGAATACAATCTGGCAACACTGGACTAGCTATTACCAGCCGTACAGTTTTTGGATCGGCGGGCGTTGTTTGTTAATGTTTTGCGTTTCCAAAAATTTAATGTAATAAAAATGGTTTAGTTTATTTTTTTATTATGCTTATTATAATAGTAAGGAGGTGATCAGTAAGCTCTATAAAGGATATATTAGAAAATTGATTGAATACTGAGCCCCCTTTTGACTCTCAGAACAAGAATAATTTTTAGGATTAAAAAAACTAAAGGAACTGAGGGTGTTTCTTCTAGATTTTAGATTTTCTCTGTGTATACCTCCTAACAAAACTATAACTAGAGGGCCGGAAATGAGACCTAACTTGATGAAATTCCATGGGAGTTTTAACGACTTTGAGAGGCTGTAACTTTTTTTCCTAAAGAGAGCGATGATTTTCGTTTTCATTATTCTTTATTATTTTTTTTAAAGTATATCCTGTTATTTTCATAAAAATCCGGGGTGACACCCCTCTGCACTACCTACTATTACCAAGATTTCTTAAGTATACATAGATTTTCTCTGTGTTTACCTAATAAAACATATCATAACCTGAACCAGAGGGCCTGAAATGAGACCTAAAATTGATGGATCGAAAATGAAAAGTCTATGGGAGTTTTAATAACTTTAGAGAGGCTGTAACTTTTTTTCCTAAAGAGACTGCCACATTTGTTTGTTTTTTATTATTTTTTTAGAGTATATATATTATATATATATTATATTATATATATATATTATATATCATATATATATATATATATATATATACCCTATTATATATATATATATGGTAATTATTTCCAATAATGCCTCTAAACAGATTTTTAATAAAAAATCACAGCATAGACTCTAAAAAAATAAGTAATGAAGAATAAAAAAAAAATTATTTGTCCGGTCTCTTTAGGAAAAAAAGTTACAAACTCTCAAGTTGTAAAAAAACCATTATTTGGATTAGGAATCCTAGGAAATATAATTTTTTTTTTTTTCAGAATCACAGGATGATACTCTAAAAAAATAATAATTGAAAAGAATAGTGAAACGAAAATCGGCAGTCTCTTTAGGAAAAAAAGTTACAGCCTCTGAAGTTTAAAATTTCCATAGACTTTCTTATAATAAAAAATTAGTGGCTTCGTGCTCGTTATTTAGGCCATCCTAGTTTCAGGTTATGATAAGATTTGTTAATATCTACATAGATTTTCTCTGTGTATACCTACAAACTTATCATAACCTGACTTAGAGGACCTGAAATGAGACCTAACCTGGATCGATCAATATGAAAAGTCTAATGTGAATTTTTAACAACTTTGATGATTGCGTGAAACTGTTTTCCAATTGAGAGCGACAATAATTATTTTCGATTGTGAATAGACCGTGTATGTCGGTTTATTTATGCGGCTTTTCCTTGAAAAATCGTTTAGAGGAGTTAATTGAAAGTTAATTACCATATATATATATATATATCCTATGATTTTCATAAAAATAGGGGATGAAGCCCCTATTCGCAACTATTACCTACTATTCTTAGAAGTCTTTGCAGGGTGCCTCAGTAAATTGTTGGATTTCCAATTTAATCTGAACATGTGAAATTCTTTTAAAAACTATAAACATTTAATTCATATATTTATATATATATATAATATATATATATATTAATATATATATAAATATATATAATAATATATGTATATATATATAATAATATATATATATAATATATATTATATATATATTATATATATATATATTATATATCTATATATATTATATATATATAATATATATATATATATATATATATATATATAACGGTATTAATATATATATTATATATTATATAATATATATTATAATATTATATATATATATATATATATATATATATATATATATATATCAGCGTCGGTGCGCGGGGTGACCGGCCGCCTTTTTTAGAGGGGTGATTTGGTCCCCCTAATAAAATAAAAAAAATAGTGGTAAAAATTTTTTTTCGCCTCATTTAATAGCCACGCCTTAGTATTACAAGTTTTATTTAGATCATCTTTAATTTAGAGAGTTTTTTTATATTTTTTAAAAAAAATAAAAAATTTGGCTATAAAATTCACGAAATAAAATTTCACTTTTTAAAAAGTGATTTTTTTAACTTCGTTATAAAATGAAAAGATTGTGAATGGATTCTCATCAAATTTCAGTGGATAGACTCGAGTTGTTAGATTTAAACTGGCAAGTAAATTTTTGTTCCAAACAGTATTAGGGGCAAAATCACGGGGCCTAATTGGTCCGATTCACCCCGCCGTAAAAAATTGATGAAGGGGCTGACTCGCGAATCACCATTGTTTTCGTATCTTACGTATTTATTATTTGACATTTTTATTATGTATAATTTATTTAAATATAATAAATAGTTACTTATATTAAGTAAAAATTAAAATAAAAAATGAAATTTATATAAAAAAAACAAATTCAAAAAAGTGTCAAAAATTTTTTGAGCGGAGAGGGGTGAATTCCGACCACCTTATTTTTATTCTTATTTTATGCATCATTATTGACATTTTATTACTTATACGAATTTTAATATTTAATAATTTATTATATTAAGTAAAAATTAAATATAAGTGATTTTATACGTAAAAGAGGAATTTAAACAGATGGTCCGATTCACCCTCAATGGTGGTCCGATTCACCCCTCCCGGTCAGGCTGAAGGAGCTTTATTAAACCTTTAATAACTTTTATTATTAGAATTACATTATTATTTTTTTGTGTGCTTATTACCTACTATATGGCCTTGAATTTCAGAAAAAAAAAAATTTAAAAAAGTGCATAGGGGAAAGTCGGGAGACGAAGTTATACCTAAGTGGTCCAAGTCATCCCGCCTGACGCTATATATATATATATATATATATATATATATATATATAATATATATTTATATAGATATTTATCATAGCTATCTACATATATATATATATATATATTAGGGATATCCGGCAACTATCCGGTATCCGGCCTATCCGGCCAAGTTTTTGACTATCCGGTATCCGGCCGGATATCATTGTTATCCGGCCGGATAACCGGATAATGACTTCCCTAGTAGGTTCTTCCTCGTTTGGGGGAAATATTCCAAATAATTTGAAAATATATATATATATATATATATATATATATATATATTTATTTTATATATACATTATATATCTCTCTATATATATATATATATATATATATATATATATATATATATATACTTGTTTAGAATTTCGATGTTGAGTACCAATGTTATATTATTTATTCATCATTTATTGCTGACTGTACAATACAATTTATCTGAAATTTCGGTGGTGACACTTTTCATAAATTATGGTAAAAATTTGGTGGTAATATTAAAAAATTATAATAATATATAAAAAATATTAAATATTATGCGTAAAAATATGATATTATTAATGGAATTAATGCTACAAGACACATGTTATGCATTTTTACCACCATAATTTTATTCTTCACGTTTAAGTATTGTAATTTCACTAAATAGTAATTACCACTGCTTATTTTAACGTGCTTAAGCATTGTATTATTTACCAGTATATATACGCACATTCTCAAGAAATTTATAATAAAAAAAACACGAATTTATTATCAATGTTTACCCGCCGTCAGTGATAAAATACAAAAATCAGAGCAAATGTCAGGGCAAAAAACTTTGATAAAATGCAATGATGGAAATAAATATTACGTCTGCTATTAAGAAAAAGTGGTGCTACGAATAAATGGTCAATCGATTATTATAAATAGGACAATCTAGAACTAAATATTATCGATTACTGCAGATCGGTCGATTAATAAGTAACCACTCATATCATTATTATAATATTGATAAAATTTTACATCAAGAAATTAAAGATTTTCATGATTCTTTAAAAAAAAAAAAAGAAAAAAAAAAAAGATTTTCGGTGTTTGCCTATCAAACGTACAAAGATGGCCAACGTGTAAAAATTTGTGGACTATAAATTTTGCATTCCACTGAAACTCCACAATTTTTTTTGGTAGTCCTCTAACTGAGGAATGATATAGGCATTCCGCTAACTGCAATTCCACAACATTTTTCAAATTATCGCAATTGCAATTCCTACATTTATTTGGTATTCCGCAATTGCGGACTTAAATTGCGGAACGTCCACCTCTTGAATATATATATTATATTATATATATATATATATATATATATTATATATATATATATATATATATAATATATATAATATATATTATATATATATATAATATATTATATATATATATATTATATATATATTATATATAGTTTATATCCAGATTAGATGTACCATGTATGTAAAAAAAACTATGATAGCTACGTAAAAATGTGAATACATTTTTTGAAATCAGCGCACATTGTAATGGAGGAAAATGATGAAGAAATAAAATTATAAAGTGAGATAAAAAAAAAGTTAATAATAAATAATAAATGAAGAAGAAATAAATAAGTGAGATAAAAAAAAATTTAAATAATATAATAATCTCTCGTGCCCCCAAATTTTTGCCGTTCAAGTCATGATCCCTAATATTTTCTTTTCATGTTAAGGCGAACATACGCGCACGCGCGCGCAACACACACACATACACATACACACACACACTCTATGATATATAGATGTTCTAGAGAATTAAATTTTTTTGATGACCTGACACTGACCTAACCTAAACGATATGCAATTTTTAATTTTTTAATTTAATTTAAACTTTAATTTTATTTTTTAATTTTTTATTTTGCCATTATTTTAGTTTCCCTAAAGTATGAAAAGATACAAGGAAAACGTTTATTTTTATGGGTATCATGTTTATATTAAGTTTTGAAACGTATGATTATAATATTTTTTGGAGTTATTTATTAAAATTAATAATTATTAATTTTTTTTTTAGTTCTTGCATTACAATGTACGCTAAATTCAAAAATATATTAAGTTTTTATGTAGATATAGTGTTTTTATTTTAGATACAGGGGGCATCTAATCTGGCAGACTGGCCATATATTATATATATATATACTATATATATATATATATATATATATTATTATTATATATATATATATAATATATATATTAAATTATTAAAATTTATTTACTATATATAGATATTAATCCCGGTTATAGCCGGTCGGGCGGGGTGGACATTGGCCACTTTAGGTATAACTTCGTCTCCCCCACTTTCCCCTAATACACTTTTGGATTTTTTTTTTCTGAAAATCAAGCCCCTATAGTAGGTCATAAGCACACAAAAAAATAATAACTGGTAATTTCTAATAATTCATTAGTTTAATTAAAGTTTAAAATAAAGATCATTTTAGACTCAGTTTGAAGGGCAGTGAATCGGACCACCATTGTGGGGTGATTTGGGCCATCTTTTTTAAATTCTTCTTTTATGTATAAATTCAATTTTATATTTTTATATTTTTTACTTAATATAGAAATGGTTTTTATTATATTAAATTAGTAATAAGTAATTAAAATTTTAATAATTGATAAATAAAATAAGAATAAAAATGTTGTGGCCCAATTCACCCCATGCGTGGGACAAATTTTGAACACTTTTTTGAATTCATTTTTTCCAAAATAATTTCATTTTTATTTTAATTTTACTTAATATAAGTAACTGTTATTTATTTTAAATTAGCATACTAGGTAATAAAAATTCAATATTAATAGGGCTACATAAAACAGAATACAATGTGGCCCAATTCACCCCATTTGTCAATTTTTATTGGGGGGATGAATCGGGCCAAGTTAGGCAGATTTTACCACTATGCACTGTTTGGAACAATAATTTAGTTTGCCAGTTTAAAGCTAACATATTCAACTGTATACACTGAAAAAATATATAATTAAAATCTGTCAATACTTTTCATTTAAAACAAAGTTTAAAAAAAACTCGCATTTTCAAATGTTGAAATTCTATTTAAGGACA
This sequence comes from Trachelipus rathkii, assembly GCA_015478945.1. Classification (NCBI taxonomy): domain Eukaryota; kingdom Metazoa; phylum Arthropoda; class Malacostraca; order Isopoda; family Trachelipodidae; genus Trachelipus; species Trachelipus rathkii. The sequence goes on along the minus strand of JABUQX010102106.1, from coordinate 32,174 downwards.
TTTTATACACTTAATTTTATTATTATTTTTTAAAAATATAAAAACTCTCTAGAATTAAAGATAATTCTAAATAAAACTTGTAGTACTACCCCGATGTTCAAAAATTAATTTTTTTTTTTTATTAGTCACCCCACCCGACGCTATATAACAGACTGCCGGTATCGGTATCCGGCTATATCATATCCGGTATCCGGTTGTAACTTCCAGCCGGATATCCGGTATCCGGTATTAACTACCGGCCCATTCCCTAATATATATATATATATCTATAATATTATATATATAAATATTATATATATATATATATATATATAATATATATATATATATATATATATATATATATATATATATATATATAGCATAATAGTAATAATGATAATAATAATTGTATATTTTATTAATTTATTTTTATTTTATTTTTTTCCCCCCTCTCTCTATTTAGAGGTTTTAATCCTTCATCCAGGTCCAAACCTTGGACCTAAGGCATGAAGGATTTTTAGGTACTCCCTAGCACGAGTCTTAGGATTGCTAGGCTTTTTTTGATCACTTCCATGACCACATCCTTGACTACGATGTTAGGTAGCTTTTTTGCGTATGTGGTCATGCTTTTTTTCACCACTCCAGTCGCTCCACCAACTATTGGTATAATCTCCACCTTCTCTACCCCCACATTCTTCTTATGTCATATTTTAGTCTTACATATTTTACTTCCTTTTCTCTCTCATATAATGTTACTCTATTGTCACTGCTTATTCCAATCTCTATAATATAGCATTTCTGCGTTCTTTTCTCCCTTACTACTATGTCTGGTCGGTTATGTGGTGTAGGTATAGATGTTGGTATTGTATGGTCGTATGGTCGTAGAGGATCATGGCTTCCTCGTTTTCTATTGTGGCTGGTTTGTGATGCCAATATTTATCGGTTTCTGTTTCAAAATTGTATTTTTGGCATAGTTTCATATGAATCATATTACAAATTGCGTTATGTCTATCTGTATATATATACCCATTCGTAGTAATGCTTCACATCCCGTCAAAATATGGTTTACTGTCTCTACTTTCTCTTTGCACATTCTACACCTTTCCGTAATTTCTTCCTTCTCTATATTCTTCCTGAACCAGTTTGTTCTTAGTATTTGATCTTGTGCCGCTATTAGTGTTCTCTCGTCTTCTTTTTTTTAGGTATCCTCCTGTTAAAGGTTCTACTGTATGTTCCTTATCGATGTAGATCTGGTCCAGTACATCTATCCTGAAGTGTTTTCCACATACATGTTCCTTCCATTTGATGATATCATTATTTATTCTTGTTTGCTTATACTTGTCCTTCAACTCTTTTTATTTTATTTCCTACTTCTTTTGCGTCTCTAAATTCTTCTACCTCAATCTCTACTCCTTCCAGGTAATCCTTCTCTTTTTTGTATTTGATGTTGTTGGGGGTTTCTTTACCTCGTGCTCATAAACCCATCTCATAAATTTACTTTTTCTACTCTCTAAATATTTGCTTAAACCTATTGTTTCCGTTTTATATATTCTGTCCATTTGTGGAACCCCCATTCCTCCTTCATTTCTAGGCACATAAATCCTTGGTATGCATTGGTTTTTGTAGATGATCTTATGAGCGTGTAACATTTTTCTGGTTTTACCTTGATCCCATTTATTTCATATTGAAACCAATCTATTATACTGAAAACTGTAATTTGTTTTTGGGAAAAAAGGGGGACTGGACTGCCAGAGTTCTTAGAGCAATTATTTTGTTTTCTTGGTTCAGCTCGATTCTAATCCTTTTTCAATTCTTTCTTATATATTGTTATTTTTTTCTTCAACGATTTTCTATTTCGTCAGACTCTTCAATTCCTAGATATTCTGTATTATCTGTTCTTCTAGTTTCCCATTTTTCCATATCATTTACCCTTTTAATTACCACTCTGTTTCCTTTTTTTACACCTGAAAAAATGCACACTTATTCAACTCAAAATTCCAACCCATATGTTTCTAGAATATCATTTCACAACCTGCTACCTGTTTGTGATTTCTTTTATTCTGAGCATATAATTTTATGTCATCCATATAAAAAAGGGTGTGATATTTTCTTTGCCTTTTTTTTCATCGAGTTAATTCTATATCCATTTTCCAAATTTTTTATTAGTGTGCTTAAGGGATTGAAAGCCAATATAAATAACAACGGGGAAATAGAGTCCCCTTGAAACATAACTTTTTTTATTTTTATTCCCTCTATTTTTATTTGACCTCTTTCATACCGTAGTACCAGATCTGTTTTCCATTTCCTCATTGCTCCATCTATGAAGTTTACAACCAGCTCATTAACTTTGTAAATTCTTCGGGTACCTCCTTAATCTACTTATGAGGATGCTATTATATGCTTTCTGTAATCGATCCATACCCATGCTGAGGATGTTCTTCTGCTATTTTTCCATTATCATCTTGTTATAGTAACTGATCCTTTGCGCTATAACTACCTTACTTGCATCCATTTTGTTTCTTCATTAATAGGGCTATGTTGTTGCATCTAGGTGTGTTGTTACCCCTTTTCGCCATGACTCAGTTAGTATGATATATATGGTGGAAGCATGTTGATTGGTGGTATTTGCTAGCCAATTCCCGTTTCCTCATTCTTGGTTGAATGTTGGGAATTCCACCAGTGGCCATTCTGGGCAATTTCTTGCTTTTTCTTATTACGCTTGTAAACTTTGTTAATTAGGTTTTTTAGCACTTTCAATTTCTTTAACCATACATTATGACTTTGATCTTTCCTGGTGCTTTCCAACTTCCACTCCTTTTAATAGTATTTTTTACTTCATTTTCTGTAATTCTTCCACCTTCCATTGGTATAATCGCTTTATTTGGGGGTTGTCTACCATTTCTCTTTTCCAATCAGGCCTCATTATTAGGATAACTTCACTTTCATAAAATCTCTTCCAAAATCTCTCCAATTCTTCTTTTAGGTGGTGGTTTTTCTTACTTTAATCGTATCCTTCCTTAATTCTCTATAAAGTTTTGCCGGGTCCTCTCTAAATATTCTATTCTGTATTTTTTCTTTTTCTGTTTTTTCATATCTGTCTTTTTTTAACCATTGCAGCTAGTATTAGTTTCCTTCTTCCAATTGCATGCACAAGTGGGTCCCCATTTTCCACCCTCTCTCTATATAGTAAGTTCTGTACTTTTCTTCTTGTGATGGTAGCAGTAACTTCTCCATTTTGCGACTGCCCAGACTATTGATATTCATCTTCTTGGATTTTGCGTTTCTTTGATCCAGTCTAATTTCCAGGGTGGTATTTCTCTTTGCTAGTTCATTTGTTCTTATAGTTTCCTGGTTTTAACTCCTTTAATGTGTCAGTTATTGCTCTAGCAGTAGCAAATATAGCCAGTTATTTCCGCCAATATCACAATTTGGGCTATAATCCGGTGCGGCCAGATTTGCAGCAATTCCTGATATATTTTATTTAGTAACCTGTAATACTAATTCTTGTTTATTCTTAATCTCTTTTCTATTCCTAGATGTATATCTTCCTTCCTCTATAGTGTGATATTTTGACTAGCAATTCTTCTTCAATTTCGTCATTGTTATTTGGTTCTTCTTGCGTTTGATTTTCGCCAATTTTTTTCATTTCCTCTTTCAACATTTATCTGTTCCCATCTGGATTTGTTTCCACTTCATCATCTGTTATAGTTTATTTCATCTTCACTACTTAGACTACTTTCTCCTGATTCTTGGTCCTCGTTTCCCAGGTTCATATACTTTTCATTGTATATTATTAATCCTTCAATTCTGGTTTCTCTTGTTTCTTCTATATTCCAATTTATTTACTGATAAAAAAATTTAAAAAAAAAAAAAAAAAAAAAAAAAAAAAAAAAAATCTTATGTAAACCAGCATTTCATACTTTTATATACTCAGTTTTCATATCCTTTTCTTCTTGTATTGAGTCATCTTGTATTTTCTTGGTGTTCTTATTTCTAATCTACCATTTTAGTTGTTAATTCTAACTTATTTTCAACTATGTTTAAGTTTTTCTTTCCTTTTTATTAATTCAATTTCTTCACGAGATGGTAGTGTTGCTTTTGTTTTTCTTGGATGTTCCTGGGCTCTTTCTGTCTTTTACATAATTCAGAATTGCTTGTTTTTGACTAACCATTTGTTTTCTATTAACTTTGATTATAAACTTCTCCGAACCAATATTCCATGAAATCATTTGAGGAGAATATTTTTTCTTTCACTACCCACTTCCATATTTCACTCATGTTTGTTTTTCTTGGTATAAATTCTCCAAAAAATAACTTTCCATTAAAAATTCATTCCTTTCGTACGTCTAAATCCATTGGTCTTCACATATATTCAATTCCCTCAAGATATTCATTCATTCTTTTTAATCTGCTTTATCTGTTCTTCAGTTATTGGAGTTTTGCCGATTCTAATATTAGTAGCTATGCTACTGAATCTTACTTGTTGTTTTTCTATTTTGCTTTATTCACTTGGAAAATTTTTACTTTGATTCTATCGGTCTTTCTGGAGTAAACTTTTTAGGAAATTTATTTGGCTTACTCTATGTGTAGCACACAAAAATTACAAGGTTTTTTCCTCAGACCATTGAATCAATTTTTTCCTCGTGGAAGATTTGAGTGTAACACTTTACTTTTGATGGTTCTTGTTGAACTGGGGTAAGTATGCACCCACTGACAGCCCACTAGTGAAGTCTGTGTTATCTGTTGCTGAATCCTTCCCAGATCCATTACTGAAAGATAGCTTGCTGCACTCTGAGGAGCTCCGTCCCACTCTCACCTCTCTCCAGCAATGAGGGAAGGGCCGCACAGGTCTTCCGATCCCTGGCAATATTTTTTTTAGTTTCTTCATTCGCCAAATTTTGTTTTTTTCTCTGGGATGCTGAAGGCAGTGTATGTTTCTGCCACATTAATCCCAGCTAGCCTCCCCCAACAAAGACACCGAAAACAACTTCAGGGAAGAATAAATAAATGACACACATGTGTATTTCTTATGAATATTTTAAAAAAAAACACTAGTTTATTAGAAGCTCTTCTTATTATTTTAAGAAGGTCTTTTTTACTTAATTAAAATTTGGAGTGCATACAAACTTTTAAATTTGAGTGATGCATCAATCAAGTTAGTTAGCTTTGCTCTCATATCGGAATTTTTTAGCTGTATCTCAGTTTAAAGAAAAGACCCATAAGTTGAATAGAAATGGTAGATGGTGATGATTTTATGTTTGTCCATAAAGTTCAGAATCTTAACAAATTTGAGAGTACCTTCATAAATCTTTATTCAAAATTACTTGTGCTGCAAATCTGAGGTTACTTTCCTCTCATGGTATTAAAGAAGTTTTGCTTACAAGTCTAAAGTTTCTTCTGTAACTCCTTCACTGATCTCTGCTTATCAACTAAAGTCCTCAATCCTTAACTAATGACTAGCCTTTTACATGGGTGTTAACTCCAGTGCTTCATTTCCTATAATTTACCAAATCTTCAGATCATTTCAGCCTGGGTATCAGCAAGTTTCTGACAAAACCTGAGTCAATGTTGATGCGAAAAAATAACAAAAAAAAAAAAAAAAAAAAAAAAAAACACTTTGCAGTAACGAAGGCAGCTCAGACTGGAAGCTTATATGTATATCCACAAAGGCCTAATTTTATATTATATTACCGTATATATATATTATATATATATATATATTATAATATATATATATATATATAATATTATATATAATTATATATATATATTATATATATATATATAATATATATTATATATATATATATAATATATATATATACACAAATTCATATTTTTATATATATATTGTATATATATATATATATATATATATATATATATATATATATATATATATATATATATATATATATACTATATATATAATATAGCGTCGGCGGGGTGACTCGGCTGCCTCTTAGGCACATTTTTTAGGGTGTCTAAATTAAAATAAAAAATATACTATAATATAAAAAAAAAAATTTGTTTTCGCTCATTTAATAGTCAGGTAGTACGACAAGTTTTATTTAGATCATCTTAATTCTAGTAAGTTTTTATATTTTTAAAAAAATGTTACAAATTAGGGTACAAAATGCCCTCAATAGAATTCACTTTTGAAAAATGTGAGTTTTTTTTAACTTGTTTATAAAATGAAAAATTGTGAAATCCATTTTAATTATTTTTCAGTGTATACACTCGAGAATGTTAGCTTAAACTGGCAAAGTAAATTTTTGTCCCAAAGAGTATTAGTGGTTAAAAAACGGGGACTAACTTGCGTCTGATTCACCCTGCCCATAAAATTGATTGGGGGGGGGGAAGCGGACCACCATTGTTTCGTATTTTACGTATTATTACATTTTTATTACGATATAATTTAATTTAAAATAAAAAGTTACTATATTAAGTGAGAATTAAAAAAAAATGAAATTTTACATAAAAACGAATTCAAAAAAATGTCAAAATTTTGAAATTTTTGAGCGGAGAGGGTGATCGGACCACCTTATTTTTATTTCTTATTTTATTTATCATTATTGACATTTTTATTACTTATACGAATTTAATATGATAAATAATATTATATAAGTAAAAAATTAAAATATAAAATTGAAATTTATACGTAAAAGAGGAATTTGAAAACAGAATGTCCGATTCACCCCTCCACGGTCAGGTTGAAGGAGCTTTATTAAAACTTTAATAAAACTTATTTTTAGAATTACATTTATTATTTTTTTTGTGTGCTTATTGCCTACTACCTACATATGGCCTTGAATTTCAGAAAAAAAAAATTCCAAAAAAGTGCATTAGGGAAAGTCGGGAGACGAAGTTATACCTAAAGTGGTTCCAAGGTCACCCTGCCCAACGCCTATAATATATATATATATAATATATTATAATATATATATATATATATATATATTATATATAATATATATATATATATATATATATATATATATATAATATATATATATATATAATATAATATATATATATATAATATATATATATATATATATATATATATATATATATATATATAATAAAAATATATTATATATATATATATATATATATATATATATATATATATATCAAACAAAGAACAGTTACAGGAAGATAAAGAAAACTTGCCTTCTCTGGGATCGAACCACAGCATGTTGCGACTGAGAACAATTTTACTCGATGCTTTACTGTTTGAACCATCAAGATCAACTTTAAAGCGGAATGAGCTTCTTGTCAAGGCGATGTCACATTTTTTCACCCTCTCAATCCCAGGATTTTAAATTATTTTAACACTGCAAACCTCAATTAATAAGTTAGCTAAACAAAGAAACAGTTACAGGAAGATAAGAAAAACTTGCCTCCTATGGTCGAAACAACCGCTTGTGCGACTGAGAACAACATTTACTCAGCGCTTCACATTTGAACCATCCTCTAACCAAAAAAAGTTTGAGTCCAAAAAAACTTTAAGGAACGAGCTTCCCCCACAAGGCGATATCACCAGGTTTTTACCCTGTCCTTCCTTTGTTCCAAAGATTTTAAATTATTTTAACATTGCAATAACCGCAATTAACAATTAATAAGTTAGTAAGCAAAGAACAGTTATGGGAAAATAAAGAAAACTTGCCTCCTCTAGGGTTGAATCATCACATTGCTGCGACTGAGAACAACTTACTCGACGCTTTATCGTTAATCCGTTCTAACCAAAAATATAAAGTTAGATTCAAAAACAACTTTAAGCGAACGAGCTCTCATCAAGGTGATATTGCCAGGTTTTCACCCTGTCCTTCCCTTGTTCTCAAGATTTTAAATTATTTTAACATTGCAATAACTGCAATTATTAAGTTAGTAACAAAGAACAGTTAGAGGATGGCTCAACATTATAGCGTCGATTATCTTGTTCTCAGCTGCAACATGCTGTGGTTCAACTACATAGGAGGTAAGTTTTCTTTATCTTCCCATAACTGTTCTTTGTTTACTATCTTATTAATTGCATTTATACAATGTTAAAATAATTTAAAATCCTGGGAAAGAGGGAAGGATAGGGTGAAAAAATGGTGATATCGCCTTGACGAAGCCGTTGCTTAAAGTTGTTTTTGAAAATCTTAACCTTTTGATTAGTTTACAGGATGGCTCAAGGGTGAAAAGCATCGAGTATGTTGTTCTCAGCCACAAACATGTGTAGTTTCAATGCCAAAAGGAGCTAAGTTTTTAATCTCTATTCAGGTGACCTGTAATTTTTTTACCAAACTTATCAATTGCGGTTATGCAATGTAAAATATTACAGTTAGATATATATATATATATATAATATATATATATATATATATATATATTAATATTTATATATACTAATATTATATATTATATATATATATATATATAATAATATATTATATATATATATATATAATATATATAATATATATATATATATAATATATATTATATATATAATATATATATTATATATATATATAATATATATTAATATTATATATATATATATATAGGGTGGCCCAGCTATAGGAATTTTGCGAAAGTTAAAAATTTTGTTGCTCTTCACCCCCTAACCTGCTACCAATTGACGAAGAAAGGCGTGTTTAACATTTTAAGTTGGGTGGGTTATACAAGCTGGGTCGTGTCTGGGGCGGGAGTAACTATGACTCTCTTGCGTTGGGCGGATACTGGTTTTGCTTTTCTAAGCTCCTTTTCTGTCTTGCGTTTGAGATCGTTGATTACTGACTAGTGACCTCCTCGATTGGTCCTGCCGGAAACTGTGATTGTCGGAGAGGGTCTGGGGTTGTAGGATTCTCCCTTCGGCTGTACGGCTTTGTGGCGTGCAGCTTGTTAGGGGCTTTCTCAACTGAGGAATACTTTCTTTGGAGGGTATTTTCTCTAGCCGGGCTTTTTCTGGTAATCACTGAGCTAACACTAGTCCCATTCTTCCTGCGTACCTTGTTGGGGCTTCGAGCTCCCTTGTACCATCCACTCCCTCAGGGAATTTCCCTGTAGGGTCAGGTCGCGGGAACGTCAGGCATGGAGCAGGTGGACCGAGTCCCTTGCCCTGTCTGCCAGTTGGCGTTCGACACTAGGCCAGGGATGCGCATGCACTATCAGCACGCGCATCGTGACTTGTACGATGCCGAGGTTCTCTACGCCGCAAGGCTGACGAAGCCTCGGTGGTCAGGCGAGGGAAGAAGTCCGGCTCATGGCATTGAATACCCCATTCATGAACATGGCACTTCATGAGCTTTTCCCCCAAAGGTCTCTCGAGGCTATTAAGGGAAAGCGGAAGTCAGCCGTCTACAAAGACACCGTAGCTCGCATTCTTCGTGAACAAGACCGTGTTGCCCCAGCTCTACGGGCACAGGTCCCTCCGATGGTGGCGGAGGCTCCGTACGTCGAACCGGTTGTGTTGGTCGCTGATGATGTTCGGGTTGAGGGTGGGGCGATGGCGGTCCCTGTCGCCCTTCCGAACGGTCTAGTTGAGGTTGTGGATATGGTGAGTGATGATGAAGGTGATGAGGCGATGTTGGTTGAGCCGGGTCCTCCTCTAATCCCAGAGGAGGACCTCAGGCAGTTGCTTTCTCGTCGGGGTTTTAAAACCTTTCCCGACTTGGAAGGCCGGAACCGCCGTTTTCTTGCTGGAGACCCTATTAGGGTCCCAGCTCCCGCGGACCCCCCGGCCTCCAGAGCCCAAAGAAAGCGACGTGAGTATGCCAAGCTCCAATCCCTGTATACCCGTGATAAGGCGAAGGCGCTAACCTATATCACGGACAGGGAGGCGTACGTGGAACATCGGGTGCCCCCTGACAATGTTTGCCAGGAGTGGCGCGAATACCTGACGCGTCGCCAGGAGTTGCCGCGACTGACCGACAGCGCAATTTTGTTGGTTGGTCAGAATGCTGAAGCCCTGTTGTCTGCCGGATCTCGTGTCACTATGGACGAGCTAAAGTGGGCAATGGGTGCCTTCAGCAGGAATGGAGCCTCGGGTGTCGATGGGGTCTCTTTCCGCGACCTGGAACACTTCAGGCGCGGGGAGCTCCTCGACATCCTCAATGGCCTTTTGGCGTACCCTCAGGCCTGGCTTTTGCGGGGGCGGGTTACCCTCATCCCCAAGATTCCCGAGCCTGAGCTCTTCGGGGACTACCGGCCGATCTGTGTCATGCCGATTGTGATTCGACTTCTCCATAAGATCTTGGCGAAGAGATTGGAGAAAGTTGTTCACAACCCCTTTAAATCGGGGTTCAGGTCTGGTCGGTTTACGTTTCAAAACATCTATCTACTCCAGAAGGTGTTTGAAACTAGGCAAGAACGGAGGCGTGACTTGTATATCACTTTCATCGACTTCAAGTGCGTCTTCCATTCGGTTTCGCACGACGGGCTAATTTCGCTATTGGGGGCCTAGGTTTGGCTCCCTCGTTAGTTGCATACCTAAGATCGGTCTACCAGGAAACCCATGTTCGGGTGGGGACCGACTGGGTGAAGCAGGGCAGAGGCGTCCTGCAAGGGGATCCTCTTTCGCCGGTTTTGTTTAATATCGTTCTGGACTACATCTTGTTGCATGCACCCCCTGATGTGGGTGTCCCTTTGGGGGGCCAGTCGGTGTCATCTCTGGCCTTTGTGGACGATGTTGTGCTCCTAGCCTCTTCACGGCTAGGAATGCAAGCAAGCCTGGTTGCGCTGGCGAGGGCAGCGAGATCTTTGGGTCTCGAATTTGGATTTCGTAAGTGTGCGTCGGTTGGTCTCCGTTGGCTGGGTAAGACCAAGAAGTTCGTGCACGACCTCAGACCATTCGAGGTCGAGGGCACTGAACTACCGACGATGAACTCGACAGGTGTTTATAAATACCTAGGAGTTAAAGTCTCGTCTTCTGGTGTGGCAAAATGGTCTTTGGGGGACTTGAAGGACAAGCTGAGGAAACTCTCCTCGGCTTACCTCAAGCCGCAACAGAAGTTGTTTCTTCTCAAACATTTCTTGTTACCCAAATACACTTATCGTCTCAGGCACGAGCTTCTTACTATCAGGTCCTTCCTTAAGTAAACATAATGGTTCTGGCTGAGCTGAGCGAAATTCTGGAAACTACCCTTAGGACACTCCGGATTCCCATGTTCAGTCAACCAGCTGCATAAGCGGTGGACTTGGATCCGGAGTTTGAGCAATTTTTGCGCAGCGACAGTGGGCGTTGGGCCCTGGCTGCCTACAGCTGTCAAAATGACCAACCTCTACTAGAGAGAAGGCGACTCCAGATTGTGAGTTTAGAGAGCCTTGTCTGGCGGCTGCCAAAAAGCAGATCCGCTTTACAGCTGGATCTGCGATGCGTACTCGCCTGATGCGGGGTCCAGTGTATGTATGAGTCCGCTAAAAATCCGACAGGGCATGATTGCCACACGAGAAAGATCTAACAGAGATCGAGACGGCCCACCTGCCACGACAAGGTGTGATCTGGAGTGCAATAGGGAGGAAACCTTGGGGCATGTGCTAAAGTAATGTCCGGCAGTAGCTCCTCTTAGGACGGCTAGGCACGACCGTCTGAATGCTCTATTTAAATCAGAGCTAGAAAAGAGGGGCTGGCAAGTCCTCCTGGAGCCTGCGATTCCCACTCCAGGGGGGATTCGAAGACCTGACTTGGTCTTCTGGGACGCGGGAGCTACCGCTATGGTTGTTGACACCACGGTAGCCGCAGATGCGAACGCTTGCGCCCTTGAGGCAGTCGTCCAGCGGAAGGTCGACTACTACAAGGTACCTGCTATAGAAGAGTGGGTTAGGCAGCGTTCGGGCAAAACTGTCTTAGAGTTCAATGCACTGGCCTTCAACTGGCGTGGCGACTTGGCAGGGAAGTTAAAAATGGCAAAGTCCATTAAGTTGCTAGAAGTGCGCTTAATGGATGGCAGTGCGGCGATGTGGCGCTTCTTCAACTGCGCCGCTGGTGGATGGGGCTGATCTCTCCATGCATGTCTTTGGGGCTGGTGTGCTTTTCGAAGACTCTCGCCCGGCGCGCTACCCGCCCGCGTCGTAAGAACTCTGTATATAGACTGACAGTTCCCCCCTGTAGATACACACCACTTTGTGTAAATACGAGGGGGTGGAGATCATAGAATAGGGCAGTGGAGTAGTGTTACTCCGCACATTTGGTGCTGGTAGGTGATGGGAGGCGGGGAAAACTTTAACGAAATCCACCCTCAGTGGTTACCACGCTCGGCCTCTCTCATGCGCGTATTAGTTCGTATGGGAGGGGTTACCAGCTAGAGTGTGGTATCTAAAATAAAAAAAAATGAGAGCAAAAGGAAATATATATACAGGAAGAAGTGTGTGTATCTAAACGTTCATATGGAGGGAGTCCTGTGTTAAGGCATACCAGGGAAAGCCCCAGCAATTGTTAAAAACATTCTTAAAATTTAAATTTCCCCAAAAGTTACTTTAAAAAAATTCTGAAATAACAGGAAAATTTTAAGATATATTAGTTTTTTTTAATAACGCACACAACTTGAACTATAAGAGAAACGCATTTTTATTTACAGCAATAATTTCTATAGAATCAAAACATAGTGTGAATGAACGAACATTATTTTTTACTAAGAGAAGATTTAGTAGCAGTTGAATATTTTTTACGGTTTCTGGCAACGATCTGTAAAACAAATTGTTTCTCAGTTTCATCTTTTGTGAGAATGTTATTGTGATCTGGAATGAGTTTGACACCTCTTTCTGCAATGTCATCACAAAAACTGTCTTAAGTTTTTCAATTCCACTTTCGTAACCAGGTTCATCCTTCCATGTTGAAGGGTCTTTGTCGAGGAAATCTGTGCTGATAGAAAATTTCGTGAAGAAAGTTTTTGTACCAGGAGTTACAAAAGACAAAAACTCGATGTTTGTAAAGGAAGAAAAATCATTTTGTTCCAAAATGTACCTCCTCAGTTGAGTTTTTTCTTCTTCCCCTTCTTCACCTTTGTCATCAAATGAGGATAGAGCCACAATTTCGGGAACTAAGTACCAAAGATGGTTGGAATTTTTTTTTTTTTTCAGCAGCCTTACTGATTCCTGGATCAATATCCTGATAATTTATCAGTTGACACATGAACAGTAAATCATGATAAGGTGCTTTAATTGCTTCTGATGACAGAAACCAGGCTTGACTTACATTCGAGCATTGCAAAAAATACATATTCCTCTTAAAAAGTTCTCCCTATGGACATAAACTAAACTTGATCTGAAACAGTATATATATCTTGAAGCGATAAATTTGCCTTTGCATCCACTTAACATGAATTACGGGCTTCCTGCGTATATGAAACATATCCCAGTTTTTCAAATTCTCTAAGAAAGATTATTCATTAAACTCCAATAATCTCGTAATCATCTCGCTGTGTTATTGCTACCAGGTTATGTAAACGTTCTTGTCTATTTTTGTTCCAAGTTTCTCTAAATCTTTTGAAAAGAGCCATGTCTGGACCAATAAGTTGCACCCATCAGTGAGTTGAAACAGCTCCTCATAAAGGAAGAAAAATCATTTTGGTGCAGAATGTACCTCTTCAGTTAATTTTTTCTTCCTCTGCTTCACCTTTGTTTGTATCCTAGCAAAGTTTGAGCCATATTTGTCTTAACCTCTGTTGAAACATTGTCATCAAATAAGGACTCCCAGCAATTGCTCCTTCCCTTTAAAAGTTACTTTTATTGTCTGTCTATCAACCTTTTCAATACCTGTGAGTGCTGGGAGCAGCTTTCTATGCCAGTGCAACACTAACTCTTGGTAGTCGTTTAGGTTAAATCTGTGCTTAATTACTTTCTGTGTGTCTCGCTTCTCTAATTTTTTTTCTAAGGCGTTGAAAAGAAGTGCGATTTATTACCAGGTTTTCAGTATCACGCCCGAAAGCTTCTGCAGCAGCCATTAATATGTAAATCCCACATGTCAATCAGTGATTTTGAACCTATCAAAAACTTCAGTGAAACGGGGAGTAAAAAACTGCAATGAACATCGATTTGCTGCAACTATGCTGCGTTTGTTGATGTTGCTGATATTTTACGAAACGATGACAGAGGAATTTTCAATGTCGTCACCACATCACTGCTTTGGCTGCTTGATGTTGAATGATCGGTTTTTGATTTAGCAAGCTGATGAGTAGCAAAATGTTGTTCCATTTTTTCATAGTTCCTTTTTTCCCTGGCAGCTTCCATTGCAGTGCGATTCAGTACTCTTTCTTCATTGTGTTTTAGTTTTTGATCTACACCAACCATGGAGCCCGGTTTTCTTCTTTGTCGATGAAGCGTTAAGAAATTCTTATCCTCTTCATTTTAGATCTGTCCAACGTATCTGACTGAGCTATGTCAAAGAGATCGTCCATAATTTCAAAGAAAAAGATATCTTCTTTCTTTTTTCATGCCTGTAGATCAAGTCAAAATTTTCTGTAAACGTTTCCATTCATCATATAGTGTTAGTAACTTATCAACGCAGTGGTCAGTTCTTCTAGTAGGAATTCGTTCTTTTTGCCAAAAAAGGAAAACTTCTTGAATCACCAATGCTGCACTTACCTCCGTTGTAATATTTAGAACTCTTACATTGTAGAAAAATACTCTTAAAACTTGCCGGTTAGAAGGTAATTTGACTTCGACGATTTGCTTGGAAATGTAGCCAACAAGGGTGACATAA
>JABUQX010102106.1:5000-12500 GCA_015478945.1 Trachelipus rathkii | reverse complement strand
GAATAAAAAGAATATTACCTTACCTGATAACAACGTATACCCTTTATAATGTTTAAAAACCTATTTATTATCATAGATGCAAATCATTTTATAGACAATTAGATAGTAAAAAGTGAAATAATAAAGAAGTTAATCAACATTAATTAGGAATCAAGTAGCAGTATAGACTAATAATTATATCCATCGAGAGTATTTAGAGTGTATTTTATTTATTATAATAATAATAAAAAATAATACATAATTATAATATATAAATTTATTATAATCAAGTGGATTATTATAAATTTAATTATCTATTTAAGTAATAGATAATAATATTATATATAATTAAAAATAATTTAAATAATTTAAATAAATTAAATATAAATATATTAATTTATGAGATCAAAGATAATATTAATTATATCCAAATAATAGACTAATTATATAATTAGTTGAATATAAATTCATGATGCTTATAAATAATATAATATTTATAAGTAATATTATTAAGTGAATATTAATAATCATAATCATTAATCATATCTAAACTAAACTAAATAAATAATAATAAAATAATATAATCATATACTCTCTAATATAATCCTAATAATAATAATCAATAATTAATAATAATAATAAATAATAATAATAATACTATTCTTATCATACATATCTAATCTTAATAAACTACTAATTAATACTACTAACTAACTTAAATATATAATAACTACTATCTATCATTATCTACTAATCTCTCTCTTTCTTATAACTAATAATTAACATTCATAATATTAATCAAATTTAATATGTAATAATCTTATTTGGCAAATGTTCATACTTTATACCTACCATAATCCTTTATCAATTTTTCTCTTTCTCTCATCTATTCATACTACTCATACTTATTCATTATTCTTTCATTCTATTCCTCCTCCATACCTTACATTACTATCTACTACTCAATCTATACTCATTATATTTATTATAACTTATATACAATAATTCTCACATCTACCTACTCTAACTTAACTAAATAGATAATGATAATGATAAATTGATTAATGTATAATGATTAAATAGATAATTGAGATAATGATTATTAATAAACTATAATAATAAATAATAATATAATAATTTATTAATATATATTAAATAATATATAAATAATAAATAATATAATAATAATAATAATAATAATTAATAATCTGATATATAATTAATAATATAATAATAGTATAATAATAATTAGATAATGATATATAATGATATAATTATTAAATGATAATGATAATGATATATAAATATAATGATAAATGAAAATGAAATGAAATAATAATATATAATAATAATAAAATAATAATAAAATATAATAATAATATATAATAAAATAATAAATAATTAATAGATAATAATAATAATAATAATTAAAATTAATAATAATTAATAATCATTAATATAATAATAATAATAATAATAGATTAGAGGGACTCCGAGTATAATAAAATTGTCCGCTCCCTACAACAAAAAAAAGAAACTGATATACATTAATTATCATTCCAGCATCCATATGTCCAAATTATATAGAGAAAACCCTATCGTTCTTCCAAGAATAATACGGAAAGCGTCTTTCCTTTAAACCTTAGAATATATATTATAAATATGGTCATTTTAAATGGCTAGTGAGTAAAATTAAGTCATAGCGAAATATACAGCGGCGCTTTTCCGTGTAAAATGGCGCGAACATGAGAAATTTCGCACTGAGTGTTTCGAGATAATAATTGCCGTGCTTTATAGCTTACTTAATAAGTCTATAAGCTATCGAGTGATATTTTGTATTTTTCGATATAAAGGCGGTTAATTACGATGAATGTATAAATATAATTATATGATTATATATAATATATAATATATGTGTGTGTATGTGTGCTATACTTCATGCAGTATAAATGTATGTGTATTATTGTAAATGTCGGCAATTATAATATATATTAGAGTATATATATTAATAAGATATAATATATTATATATATATATAATATATATAATATTAAATAATATATATAATATATATTAATATATATATATATATATATATAATATAATATATATATATTATATATAATATTATATATATAATATATATAATATGTTATTTAATATATATATATAATATATATATATATTATATATATTATTATATTAATAATATATTATAATATATATATATAATATAATATAATATAATATATAATATATATATATATATAATATTATTAATAATATAAAAGTTAATATATATAAATATATATAATTATACAACCTTACAAGATTATAATAAATAATAATTAAATAATAATTAATAATAAAAATAATATATAAAAATAATAATAATAATAATTAATTAATAATAAGAATAATTTTGCATGTATACAAGTAATTACAGGCGTATGTTATATATTACACGGCTTGGTATTATCGGTGAGTTATTAGATAGTCTATCAAATATATGTATTTATGTATTTATGTATATATGATTTCTTATGAAAGAAACTTTGAGTATATGTAAAGTATAAATACGATTATAGGTAATAAGTATCATTACTATCGTCGTCGTTGTTATTTTACGTGTTTTTGTTATAGTTTTTATATTTTTGTTTATTAGGTTTATGTTATGTTTATTATATTCATGCACCGTTTTTAAACTTAGGTAGCTTATATTATTATATGTCACGGCTTGACTGCTTTCGTATCGTGGTTACTCCAGTTATACTTATGTTTAATTAATGTTATTATTATAAAGATATAAGTGTATTTAACAAATCATGTTTTTTTAAAGAAATATAAGCGTAAACTTACTTATGTATTTCTTCTCCATTAACCTAATATTAACTATAATTAATAGTTGATCACAGGTTATTATTATAAAGTGCTTTAAAATCTGAAAACTCTTAAGCATAATTTACTTCAATATCTTTATGAATCTGAGGCAATGGCTTTATTGGTATATGAAGGTAAACATAAAGACATTGAAGAGATTTTCAATCTCGTCTCCGAGAGGAATGAACTTCAAGATATAATTTTCCAAAAATATACCAAGCGTATTTTTGTACAAAAAAAAATTGTTAAAATCTCTTTTCGATTTGGAAAGAATAAACAATTGTCAACGTGCTCACTTTCTGTTTGAAATTTTATTGACTCTTGAATAAGGAAAGTTTATTGACTAATTACCAAGACCATTTAAAGTATCACAAAGTTTATCTTCACTAATATTAATTCTAGATATAGCATCAAGAAACTGCTCGTTACTATTTGCTACATTGCTAACATTACCAGTAACCTTTAATTAACAGACTCATTAGAAGTCATAATTTTATTATATTTTTTGTCAAAATGAAACAGCTCGAAAGACAGATCAAAATTATCTTTAATAAAAAGGCAGAATCACTTAAATCAATTTTATTATTACATATTAAATCAAGAATGTCAAAGACAATACAAGATAAAGAAAAAATGTTATTTTTACATCTAACATTATTTTTTTTACTATATATTTACAATAAAATAAATAAATGTCATATTTGAACATATATTTTATGCTATATTTACATTCAATTATAAAAAACTAGTTATAGTCAACCTTAATTTATTGCCTCTAGTTAGTACCTTCAACTGATTTGATATTGTCTTTTGTTCATCTCGGTTACAAAAGAACGTTATAGCTCGAACTGGATTTTGGCGTCTCTGTCACAATTAAATATATAATTACACTAAATATTATGTATACCTATAAAATAATTAGACTTATGAAAGTGCTGCGAAGAAAACCACTTCCTTATCAACGAATGCGGCGTATATGTAACTTTTTATATGTTGACAACTATCATTTAATAAATATAGTATATATTAATATTTAAAAGTAAATTTCAATATAGATAATACTATATATATAATTATAAATAATATATATATAATTAATATAATAATATATATATATATATTAATATATATTATATATATATATATTATATTATATATATATATATATATATAGTATACTAATATTATAATTAATAATATATATATCAAGGGTCGTATATATCATATAGGGTAAGTGAGTATATAGGGTATGTAGCTTCCTACTCTCTATATACTAATATATCTGTATAGATCTTTTTAATTAATTAAATAAATATAATACTTATGAACTTAATTAAATTTTAAAATTTTATATGAAGTGATAAAAATAAGAAACTAATATTATAAAAAAAAACAAAAAAATAAACAACAAAAATTAGTAATTAAACTTTATATATATAAATAATTAAATTAATTTGGAAATTATGTATCGTATATTCCTTATACCCTATTAATTCTAAAATAGTGAATTACTCTATGCTATTTCTAGCGTACGTAAGAATTTCAATTTCTCCTATATGATATTATATAAGTTACAGGTCCAGCTAACATTACCAGTTCACTCCAGACGTTAAAAGTATTAAAACACTCGAACACTATATTATTTATATATATAATATATATATATATAATATATATATTAATATAAAATATATATATATAAAATTAATATCTATATATATATATAAATATATATATATATAATATATAAACTATATAATATATATATATATAACGACATATGAGTTCTATCTTACAAATTACATAAAGTACACCTATAAGTATAAATATAGGCAGCAGCCAGTTATATTTAGCTTTAAGTCCTTGTATTAGTAATTTAAATATTATAATTATTATTATATTTAATACGATGTAATTATAAAATATATTTATTAATTATCTTTGATATATATATACTAATACAGATGAGAAGTGAAAATGAGTGTTGAAAATGAAACTGGATAGAGTTAGAAGATATGAGTTAGTATTACTTACTTCTATCTGATTTAGAATATAGTGATATATTTATGAATTCTTAATCATGTAGTTACACAATATAGATTCATATTAATATAAAAATCAAGTGCGCACACGCTCACAATAAGCGATCTATCTCGTTATTATGTATGAGTACAGAATTATTTTAAAGATTCATCTGTACGAAGCATACAGAGTCCCTGCGAACTGAGTTATTAATATTAATTCATCTTCCTATAATACTTGTGGAATATTTATTATAATTTATATTATATATTAATTATAACATATACAAATTATTTACGATCTCCATTATCTGTCAATATTGGTGTCGCACATACTATAAGATTATATATTCCTCATTATAATATTTTTTGTATTTATTGATGTTATGATCACTATATTATGCGTTCTTTAGTTTTTTAGGCGCACGGTATATTTTTATTGTGTCTATTGAGTTAATATATTGTTCACTATCATATATATTTTAATATCATTTTAAAATTTATTTATTTTATGATAATTAGTTGTGTTTAATTATTTATTATTTGTTATTATTATTGATTATTATATTATTTTGACACTAAAGAAATTAATTAATTATTGAAATATCAAGGTAATTATTCTGCGTATAATTATTCATTAGTATTTGCTCATAAATATTAAATACTGAGTTTTACGTCTACCATGTAAAGATTATTTAGGAATATGCAATATAGCAATTAATTGAAAAAATCTAATTTGGCATTTCATAGTTTATCCCATGGTATGACGAGAATATAAGATCGCATCGTAATAATATAAATAATGATAAATAATAATAAATGAGAATAAATAATATAAATAGAAAATGTAAGAATAATAAAATATTATAGTGAATATATGCGATGAATCAGAAGCATAGACAAATATAATATCATATATATATATTGAAATATAAGTTTTTTAAGTGGAGGGAGATACATATGGAATTATAAGTATCCTTATAGTCTTATATATGGAAAGAAGAAAAATTAGATATAGTTGAATTGAATTCTTAATAATTTTAAAGGTATATAAGAAGCTTTATAATTATGATTAGATTTAAATGAGTGATTGGTATTATAGATATAAATATTAAATTAGTTATTATTATTATTATTATTATTGATTATTATTATTATTATTATTAGTGTAAAGTAAAATTATATGATTAAAGTAACCATTATTATTATTAACTACGTTACTTTCTAAACCTTTTTCCTTATTATCTAAACTAACTACATATGTAAAATTATCAGTATCTATTAAGTCGTAATATTATTGTGATTATAGATTAATCCTGATAATATCTAGTTAACGGAAATATCGAAGATCGTAGAGGAGGTATATATATGCAAAGTATATATATATATGATATATAGGCTAATCATTGAAAATTATGTAGTAGGCCTATATATCTTATGAATTCAATATGATCTGTCTGTTGGGGTGAGTCAAATTTTGATACAATAGTAGAACTTTGCATGCGATATACTGATATATAAATAGTGTAAGTATACAGTACACTCACAATCAATTATATATGAGTGAAAGTAATATTACTATATATATATATATGATAAATATCTAGTATTTGATCTAGACTTCATAGAATCTCGGCTTAATTTTTTATTTTTCAAGCTTTGATAGATACTTTATATATAATTTATTTATTATATATATTATTTAATTATTTATTTATTTAAATATTATTATTATATATTATTATTTAATTATTATGTATTCATATTCATTATTATTATTATTATTTAATTATTTATTATATTATAATTAAATATTCAATTTTACGATTAGGAGAAAATAATTAGTAAAGGTTTATACTGATAATGAGTTATTTGTATATAAGATAATAACATAATTAAACTGTGAGAGTTAATATCTATAACATATAAGCTATTTAACACCAAACTATAATAGTGAGGTCTACTAAATACGGGTAATTAGTAGCTATATACCATAACCACATAAATTCTTAGATGCTTCATATAACGATCTCAAACGAATAATTATATTTAATAACTAGATATAGATTTTGTGAGGTAGCTTCATATTTATTATCACTCTTAAAGTCTATATAATTAGGGTAACGCGTAAAAGTATTAAATCATTATAATCTACGGAATTATAATCTGAATAATTCAGTTAATAATCATATAACTATAATACTAATACTCTAAGCAAATATCTAATATATATTATTAATTATTTAATATTTATAATTATATATTATAATAATTTATAATATATATTAAATATTTATATTATAATCCCGCCATACATTAATTTTAAAGCTAATATTTATTATAATATGATTTACAATTATTATTTAATTTATATATAATATTATATTATTAATATATTATAATTTAATTATTATATATATTGAATTTATTATATATATTATTATAATATATTATAATTTAATATTATATTATTAATTATTATTTATATTTAATTATATTAATTTATATATATTTATATATGTTTTATACATATATTATATTTATATAATTTAATATTATTATATTATAATTATTATATTATTATTAATAGTTATATTTTCTTGTATGAATTATTTTTTAT
>JABUQX010102105.1:0-15510 GCA_015478945.1 Trachelipus rathkii | reverse complement strand
AACCCCACAGAAGAGATAATTGTCGTTTAGTGATGATTAACTTTCTGGAGATACATGTGAAAAAGTCGTTACCTCTAAGTTTTATACCGGGGTTTATTTGATGGATCAGCATCCCGGTGATGGAAAGAAACGTAAGTACGCTAGGAAAAGAGAAAAGAAAAGAACAAGCAAAAGTAATCAAACAGAATTAAAAGAAAAATAGGAGGAATATTTAAATTTGCCACTGCACGCGCCCGCTCCAAGCAAATCAATGAGCCCATTTCGGTTGGTGGAACATACAAGGAAGGCCTTCACAATCACATAGACTGGCTTTCTGTCGCGTTGAGAGTGAACCGAGTCTACACATATACCACAGGTACTCAGAGGTGAATCTATACTGAACCTGTGCGGAAATCGGGCCATGACCATTAATGGCGAAATCGTTAAATGTTTGCTTGCACCATATAACGATGGATTTTAGAGTTTTAAATTAGTACTACTAGTTTCACTATGTAGTATAATATCTTACATGAAAAAATATCATTATTAAGTTTAGGATGCATGTAGAGAAGAAAAAAAAGAAAAAAGGACTGTCCTGTGTTAAACGTCATTTTATCCCTCTGCTCAGAGGGTAACACTGGGGGGGGGGACAGAGGGAAATCCAAGACTTCTAAGGCCGCTAGATCCCACTACCAGGGCCCGCACGCGAGAGCGTGGGTGGTTGACAGCACAGTATAAGGCGTTCAAATTAATAAAAAATACTTTATTTTTTAAATTTATTTTAAATAAGACTGGTTACAGGGAACCGTTATTTGTTTTTAAGTGATATAGAGATCTTCTAATTAATAAAACTTCTTATTTGAAGTAGTGTTGCAAAATGAATATTTTGAAGAAGAAAAAAAATTCCATCATTTTTTTACGAATTCTTAACATCAATAAAATTTTATTAATGATTTAATTGGATTTGTAGTAGGATGAACAAATTTAGTAACTTATAAGTCGGGCCGATTAAATCGACTTTGGTCGTTTCGATAAAATGGGCTGATTACCCGATTGCTGTACCGATTCATCGGTTGCAACTTAATTTTCATGCTTAAGAAACAAGAGATGTAATTTTAATCTTTTTTGTAATTACATTCAATAGTTACAGTTTTGCGCATTTAAAAAGTTTTCGACTTGCATGCGTAAGCATGTGCCATTTTGAAATTTTTTTTTGTAATTAAAGATTCAAGCTTACACTCCGAACCACTTTAAGAATTTTGTATTTTGCATGGCTTTCCATATGTCGCTTTCTAAGTCCTTGTCTTCTATTGCATCGCATTAGCTACGTGAAGACATTTAAAAAGGTTTATATTTGTATGCTTATTAAAGAAAATATGGTCGTTTTTAATGCTTGATTTGAGGTTCACTTCATAGTCACACTCGCACATTTAGAAACGCTTTGAACTTCCAGGTGTGTGATGAATGTGCTGTTTTACAATTTCTTGTCCGATGCTAAATTCGAATGTCAGACTGTCGTTTGCAACGGAAAATAACTTTATATTTGCCGTGCTTAAGCATATGTAACTGCAAACTTTCTTTACGATTACATGAGGTGCATCTCAGATACATTTAAAATAATCTTTATATTTGTATTTTAACTTGCATGTGTGTTTTTCATCTTTGGATCTCACATTACATTTCATAGTTAACAGTCTTGCACATTTAATGGATATGTTTTAGACGATTTGCATGGCTTAAGGCAATGTGCAGTGTTGGTAAAAGCTATATTTGCTATTATCGTTTCAGAACCTACACTAGCAGCATATAAAAGGCGTTTTACGTCTTTCCATGATTAAGGATATCGGTATTTTTAAATTGGCCCGGTATCTGATCCTACATTCATAGACGCACAATAGAGTCATTTAAATAACTTTATTTTTGATGAATAGCAATGTGAATGTTTGAGGTTTTCTTTTGAAATTGCATCTATAGAGCTCGCACTCAGCACATTTGAATATTTGATATTTTCAATGCCTGAGCATGTGCATTTTGAAAGTTTTTTTTTGTTATTGAACTTTCATATCTGCATTCAGCACATTCGTAAATAAATTTGAAATTGTGAGGTACGATAATAATTCATGACTTTTTAAGCGATGTTTAAGATTACATTCATAGTTGCATTCAGAACATGTTTAAATAATTTTGAAACTTTGAAAATGCTTATGAGGCATATGACTTTTAAGCCATCTTTTACGATTACAATTCAAAGTTGCAACTCAAAACCATTTAAAAATAATTCTTGTTATTTTGATGTGTAAGCATATGTCGTTTGTTTAAATCCGTTTGCGTTGATTTTAAGCATCACAGAGATTGAACAACTGATTTCCTTCAACTCATAGCTCGAGTCTTATTCATTGGTGACCTTGACTTCTGAGGTCCACTTTCCAAAGAACCTTTCTTGCGATGGTCCTCATCAACACTCCTCGTTAAAATCTGTAAAAACAAATAAAAACGCAGAGATTATCATTTCACAACAAGACTAAGATTAGAATTGGAAAAAAGTTATAACCTATAATAATGAAACTATCTTTTAGTGCCTATAATTCACACTCAAAATTTTCAACTTTATTCATATTATTAAATTTGAGTAGTTTAGAATGCAAAAATTTAATCATAAACATTAAAAAAAAAAAAAAAAAAGGTATACTAAAAAATCATTAATGAATGCATTCTTAATCAAGTAACTTTGTCAAAGTCAAAATATCAAAATTTCTGATTATGAGATGGGTTAAAAAAAGGTTACGACAACTTCAGATGGCATCCTCATTAACCATTATTAAACAATTCAATGGTTAAGCGCATAATATTGGTAGATTCTTAATGCGATTTTGGGTGTAAATTTGAATGGAAAATGTCAGAAATTGTAATACAGTTTTCATTTTTGTAATTTAAAAAACTTACACATTTTGCTAACGTCAGCTGTGTATATGTTTAAAATGATTTACTTTTATTTAGTCTTTTATAAAGATAAAAGAAATATAATGTTAAATTCATAAAGGAAACTCCGTTGCCATTACGATCCATCACTATGAATCGTTTTATTTATGTCTAAGAGGAGGATATAAGAGTAGCAGGAATCTGTTGTATGTGATTCATTAAATTTTGTTGAAAAGAGCAGTGATGGGACAGTGGAAATGGTGAAGACATTAGAAATATAGGACAGTAAGGAAGCCACATGGGCCTATGCGAGACTGTCCCAGTTAACCTCATCACCAACCACTAAAACATGTTCATACGGCGTGGCCTCACCCAGCAGCCTAGGGCTCTGTCATAACTTACAGTAGGTAGAACAAAATTCTACAACTGAGAAAGAAATGAACTAATTAGCTAGAGAGGTACTGTGCTAACGCCAAATAACAGCTTAATAACTTTGGTTATACGTCATACTATCGCAGTTTAACCTTAATAACTATAGTGACTAAAAACCCGCGGCAATTTAGGGCTTGCATCAAACATTTCATCTGAATACAAACCATCCATATACTGTCCTAATCATTTCTTAAATGTTTTAAGTCGAGTCAGCACTCAAAGGCCACGCCACTGTGGAAACCATTACAGAAAATAACCACGCCTATTAGCTGAATGTGGGGAGAACCTTATAAAACACCTACCTGTGTCAATTAAGATAGAATTCTGCATAGTGTCGCTTATTAGCAGATGGTCACACGTTTTTTTTCAATAGCAACAGGAAAGAAACAGCCAAACAGAAATTCTTTAGGAATACGCAGCCAACTTGTAATAGACTTCTTCAAATGTTGAAGAACAAATCCTTCCTTCATCAATGGAAAACTGAAATAACAACCAACCAGGGTTTCTGGTGCATTTTTTCGATTTTTTAAAAAAAAAATGAAAAAAAATCAAAATCAATGATTTTTGATTTTTTTCGACTTTTTTTAGGCACAACAAATTGGAACCTTTATAAATTATCTATTTTGGATAAAAACTTAGTAGAATAATCCTATTATTACCTAATTAATATAAGTTTACGTAGAAATAATTATTTCGTTTAAACTTAAGTTTTTAATTATATAATATACTCGGTATTAACCACTGAGTATCTCTAATTTCTGATTTATTCGTCTTTCAGTTGCAAAATGATTGCAAACTACATCTGATTTGAATTTGCTTATTAATACTAGCGATGAAACTACTACTATCATAATCAGCTGGATAACTAGAAAGTAATTAGACTGAATTTTGAGAAAATACTAAATATTGCTTTAAAAATCAAGATTCTTTTTTATGCTAACAGAAATCAACCTTGATTTCAAATCACACTGATTAAGATCAATTGTTCATTCGTTAATCAGTGCCAACCGCTGATTATATATATAGTACTATATATAATATCATATAATATATATAGTAGTATTGAATATAAGTAGTGTTCATAGTACTATATATAATATATCATAGTTATATATATATATAGTATATATAGTATGTATATATTATATATGTATATGTAATAATATATATATATATATATAATATTATATAAATATATAGTAATATATATATTTATTGTAACCGGAAACCAAGCAAAAGGAGGCCGATTCCGATGACTATTTTTTTAGGTGCCAATACTGATACCGATACTATACTTTAATTAATTATAATAAGTAGAATACAGAGTTAACAAGAATAAAGACATTTGTACACTGGCTAGGAAACTCAGGATTGCATTTTCTGCACAACCAATACTTAGTCACGTTTATTTCAAAATTTGGCGCTGTTCCAAAGTATAGCTATTATTTTGATAAATGTACAAATACCGTATCTTTAAGGAAATAAATGCAAACAGTGGCGGCTCGTGTAAACTTGGCATGGAGGGCAGAAGTTTATAGTATATCATTATATATATATAGTTATATTGATAGTATATATATATATGATATAGTATATATATATATATATATATTATATAGTATATATATTATTATATATATATATATATATATATATATAATATATATTATCTATAATATATATAGTATATAATATTATATTTATATTATATATATATTATATATATATATATATATATTATATATATATATATATATATAATATTATATATATATAATATTTATCAAAACGTACCTTATTTGATTCCTGGCTGATTATTCTCTATTTAAAATAACAGTTAGCTCTCCGAAGTGTCCACATGCAGAAGAACGTTCATTCATAAATTATAACCTCTTCCTTTATGTAGTCAAAATAATCCGATTGCATGGCAGCCAATTGAATGATGTCCTCCAATTAATCTGACTTCAAAATCTCGGAGACGGGATTATTATAAAATCGATTCACTTATCTTATCGAAAAAATAGTCAATATCTGATAGAATTATCCTCAAAACGGGGACTATTACGCGTAATTTTTATAATTTATGTTGTAAATGTCTGCATAAATTATAAGGACTTTGTTTTTTTTTTTAATATCGATTGAATGCATTCATTCGAACACATTCGGTAAAGCAAAAGCCTAAAAAATGAGATTGTATTGAATAGTTTTAACAATTTTAGAAACAAATGGGGATAAGGTTATTGCCTCTTATCCTATGGATTGTGCTCTCTCTCTCTCTCTCACTCTCGTCTATTCTACTCGTGCTCCTCTCCTCTCTCTCTCTCTAATATGATATATATATATCTAATATTATATAGTATATATATATTAATATATATATATATATATATATATATATATATATATATATATATATATATGATATATATATATATATATCCTACCTATATATATAATATAAATTATATATATAGTAGTATATATATATATATATAATATATATAATTATATATTATATATATATATTATTATATATTATATATGATCATATATATATAGTATATACAAGAGAGGAATAGCTTTAGGACCTCGATACAAGGAAAGGAATCAGCGTTTTCTAAACTGTTTCTCAGCACAAATAAAAAGGATGAGGAAGGATTCCCCGCCATAATTATGCAAATACTGACTTTATAAGTGTCTCTGATTCTCTATATACCAAGTAAAAGAAGGACATTATATGGACAAAATCTAGCAACACTGTAAAATTTGAAAAGCTTAATTTTAACTTGAGAAGACTTCCAAGTGCAATGCAACTAAAGAAGCCAGCTGGCAACATTAATAAAACAGTAACTATATAATAAAGATAAGATTCTTTATTTTCGTATGTAGCTATATTTGTCTTATTTTTTAAGAAATTATAATTATTAAATATTGTATTTAGATTGCAACCTCACAACATATTCCAAGCCCGAAATTTATTTAATTAATACTACTCCCTACGTCTTCGTACACCCCCCGTGGTCCGCGCAAGCGTGTTGCCCTCGCTGGCGCCCCGAGAGGCCCACACAATTTGCAGTTTGGAAAAGGATTCCTTTGTTATTGTTCTTAATTGACTTTACTAATTTTTTTATGTACTAAATTGTTAAAAAAAAAACTCAGATCACTTTACTTTGACTTATAAAATTTCAATTCTCGTATCACGATCCTGAATGCCTTGGCATTTTTAAATTGGGAGGCTGAAGCCCAAAAGCCCCATAAAGACGAGCCGCTTGTTCTTATCTTGAATGCAAATATAATATTATTATAACTGGGTTTTAATGAATTTTTTGTTTATTTTAAAAATATTGCCCATTTGCCATTTTTGAACAGTAAATATAACGAGAGTTTAGCACTAGTTTTTTTATGTTTTTAACATTGATTGACAATTTACAAGAAGATTCTTGTAACTAAGAATAGGATATAAGGAATAAAAAAAATGAAAAAGAGAAGATCAGTGAATCAGCTGAAAAGACAAAAAAAGAGAAAAACGCTATTATTCAATACGACATAATAATGAATATACTCTTTAAGACTTGTATTAAATAGTAGTAAGACAAAATTCAAAAATTTCTCAATTGTGATGCAAAAACATGTACAGCTTCACTAGTATCTGGCGAGAGCCTGTTCCTCTTTTGGGTGGTTTACATTCTCACCGTGACACTAAAAATAGGCGCTCGCCTCGACGATGAGGGATGGCTGTGATAGTTTGGCTTGCAAGCACGCAGGGTTGGTAATTTTTTTTATTTTTTTTGAAAAAATCATAAAAATCAATATTCAATTTTTTCAATTTTTTGATTTTTTTAGGCACAAACTGCCTTTTTATTATTTTGATAAAATTAGTAAATCCTAATTAATAATAAGTTTAGTAAATATAAATATTATTTAGTTTAATTAAGTTATTTAAATTATATATACTGGTAAACTAATATTTAATTCTAATTTATTTAATTTCTTTATTGAAATGATTTGAATGACTTGAACATGATGAAGTTGCTTATTGTTTTAGTGAAATATACTTATACTGTAATAGGTGTAGACTAGGAAATAAATTTATTAATTTAGAAAAAAAAATTTGCTCAAAAAATCAAAAAAAATCAAATAAATCAAAAAAATCAAAAAAATCATGATTTTTTCAAAAAAATTGATTTAGTCAACTGATTAAATCAATTTGATTTAATCAATGCCAACCCTGATCTACAGTAATACTTCTTTTTATGGAGCTGTATGACAATATGAAAAATCTTGTGGAGATCTGTGAATATATCTTTTACTATGAGAACTTTGGATTCGAAACGTTTCAAAAAAGATTATTTTTTTTCACTGCTTGTGAAACTCGCTATTGAACTATCTTCACTGATTTGGATGTAAAAATCCTGTCAAAGCGATTGGGATCGTAATGGCCAAAGATTTTCTTTTCCTAATGAGCAAATTTCTTGGATTAAGTGATGCTAAAATAATAAAAACAAGAGAGGTATTTATTAAGCAACAAAATAAAGTAAGTTATGAATGATTCTTATTTTGTGCAATTTGAAAGTTTGAAGGAGTCTGCGACAGCGCTTAAATTTTGAGAGAGAGAGAGAGAGAGAGAGAGAGAGAAGAGAAGGAGAGAGAGAGAGAAGAGAGAGGGAGAGAGAGAGAAGAGACGAAAAGAGAGAGAGAGGAGACGAGAGACGAGAGAGAGAGAGAGGGAGAGAGAGAGAGAGAGGAGAGAAGAGAGAGCGAGAGAGAGAGAGAGAGAGAAGAGAGAGAGGAGAGAAAAGAGAGAGAGAGAAGAGGACGGAGAGAGGAAGAAGAGGATGAGAGAGAGAGAGAGAGAGAGAGAGAGAGAGAGAGAGAGAGAGAGAGAGAGAGCTAACAAAGAAAATATAATCCAAACATACTTGTTGATTACTCCTGGGTACTTAAATGGGTCATTTTCTGAGTTGGATACAGAAGAACTTCCGTTAAAAAAAACTGCATTTTAGGCGAGTTCACTGGGCATGGAATTTATTTTGTATAGTATAGGAAAGTGAAAATTTCCAAAATTTTTAACTGCATTTTACTAAAAAAATACGTTCTCCTAAATTTGGCAAAGACATTTGAAATCTATGCTAATAATACTATAAAAAAATTTTTATAAGATCAATGTAACAGAAAAAAATAGTAAAATTTGTAGTCCAATGTTTTACTAATTTAGTTTACTTTTGAAAATGAGGCTTAAGGATTTTAAAAGTTTTCTATAATTTTTTTTTTTTGTTCGGAAAAGTGAAACATCAACAATCTCTTGATTCGAAAGGAATCTAATAAAGAGATTCTGGACTTCCTGAAAATCGTAAGATTAGAAAAAAAATCTAATAGACGATTCTAGACTCTGGAATCTCATAATTAGAAAGGAATCTAATAAAGAGAGTCTGGACTCCTGAAACTCATGATTAGAAAGGAACCAAATAAAGAGATTCTGGATTCCAGAATCTCATGATTAGAAAGGAATCTAATAAAGAGATTCTTGATTCTTGAATCTCATGATTAGAAAGTTATCTAATAAAAAGATTCTGGACTTCTGAATCTCATGATTAGAAAGGAATCAAATTAAAAAAAATTCTGGACTCTTGAATCTCATGATTAGAAAGGGATCTGAGAGAGATTCTGGACTCCTCCTGGGTAATGTAAAGAATATAGCAAGGTTTCATTGGAGAGCCAGTAAATTTTTGGCCCTTGCCGGCTTCGACTCTGTCTCCACAATAGTCCAGCTCCACATTAAAAATGTAGCTCTGGTTCTGGCTCTGAATCCTTTTGTTTTACTGTGAAACTTTTAGGGGGCCTTCAAGTGGCCTTTCCTAACCATAGGACATTAGGTCACCAGACTAGAATCAGTTGCTACTATAGAGTAAATTACAAAGTTTTTCCATCCCTAAGGTTGCAGGGATATCAGAATTGGAACCATTATTATTGGTGCACTGGTTGATAAAAATTTTTTTTTTTATTGGATCAAATTTTTGTTGTATTATTAATTTCATTAATATGGCGTTCTTAATTTTCATTAACAGCATATCTGATTAATTATCTAGATAGAAAGTTACGTTGTTTAGTTATTTTCTCGGTAGCAGAAATATATTATTTGTAGATTTGGCGAAAACTTCCAACAAAGAAACCTATTTGTAAAATATAAGAAAATAATGTTGTGGTCATTCAGATCCTGGAAATACAAGAAATACACTTGTACATTTTGGGGTTTTAAGGCTTGGTGGTCAATGAAGTTTCTTTTAAAAATTTGATACTTGAAGGTTTTTTTTTTTGAAGTTTAAAGATCTTTTTCGTCCTATTCTTGGAAGTTTGGAAGTTTTTCTAAATTTTGTGCGAATTGTTATTTTGGACCCGAGTTCTGTTTACTCCACCGTTTTGTCCTCAGTTAAGAACTTGGAGAAATTTTCTTCAGTTTTGGAGATCGCTCAGTCGATTTTCAACTGGAAATCTTAGAATCTTAGTTGATGAGTTTCAATCCACAGATTTTTTCAAATTAGCCATTGTGCATGAAGAAACATCTTATCTGAACTACAGTTATAATTTAGATAAGCACAAATACATCTCATATGTGAATTTTTGCCTTACTCTGAACTCCAAGCTGTCCTGACATATCTATTCTTAGACTTAACACTTCCGCACTGGGAAATAGATTGACGGTTGGAAATTAGAACAGTAAAAAACAAACATTTGATACATATTAGGAATGTACTAGAACCAGAACTTTCCGGAACCTTGGAAAAGTTCCAGCAGGAAGTTCCAGTTGGAACTGGAACTTATCAACTTCCGATATACCTTACATATTCTACTGAAAACTTGTCTGATTAACAAGTGGAGCCTCTCTAGAAGTATCTGGCACCTTGTCATATTCATATTGTGAGCTCTTAGTCCTGTAAGCCAAAATTTGGATAAGCAGATCAGTAAATTTATTAAGTAAAATAGGAATATACTATATAAAGTTCTATGGGTCTTCAAAGTTTAAAAATCAGAAAATGATATTGCTTGAGCAGAAAAAGGTAGATTTTTGCTCAAGTTTGTAAAGCGATATTGTCGATAGAGTTAATAACATGATATTTCGGAGCATGTGTAAAAACCCGCGTATCACTATCTCTTATTAAATTGGTAACTAAAAGAATGCTCGCCTGCCCTGCTTCATCAATTCCGAGAAGCTGTTTTCAGAAGTGGGTAACGTGTATATACATGAGGATAAGAGATGACGTTTAACTCCACAACATGGAGAGCAACTTATTTTCCTACACCACAACATTTCAAAATTCAAATAAGTTCAATTTTAAGTATGAAAATTATGGAATCTTGTTTTTAAATTTTATAATTTTTGCTTAACAGTTTAGATAATATTTTGTTTTGTAGTAGTTGCCACTTTAAAGTTAATTTCTTATAATAATAATAATAATAATAATATAATAATAATAATAATAATAATAATAATAATAATAATAATAATAATAATAATAATAATAATAATAATAATAATAATAATAATAATAATAATAATAATAATAATAATAATAATAATAATATTTAATAATAATAATAATAATAATAATATAATAATAATAATAATAATAATAATAATACAAATGTATGCAATTTTGTATTTATATAGGAATATCTTCTGAAATGAGTGTTATGAATAAGCTTGAATTGATAAAATATATATTAAAGTTGTGATATATTGTCATCTTAAACATTATTGTTAGCTTAGTATTGTAACCTAGAAAGCAATTTCGATTATATTGTCCTAGACGACAAATCAATTACTGAATTTTTTTAATTAAGACATTTGAAAAAAGTAGAAAGTTCTGGTAAATACCGGCTGGAACCAAGTTGGTTCCGGGCGGTACCAGAACTTTTAAAAAATCGAGGTTCTGGTACATCCCTAACACATATACACCCACACTTGCACAAGAGAAGTTTAAATTTAATAAAAAGTATAATGCATTAAATCGCAGTTTACACAAACACAAGAAGGGTAAACACATTCTAAATTACAATTTTCCTGATTTCCATCTTAAAAATATTGAAATTAATTGTTACGTCATTGTCTTGGTGAGAATTAAGAAAATTAGGCAAAATTATTAATAGTAATTACTTTCGAATGAAAAACCATTAAATAATTTGAATATTAGTATAAGTTTAACTTATGAAAATTAATTATATCATTAGTTGTACCATACATAATTAAAACACTGGATTAAATAAACATAAAGCATTACCATCTTTCTCTCACCCCATTAAACTAGTTTCTTTTTTCTTTTATTTGAATATATTGTTTTATTTTTTTTTTTTTAAATTATTACTGAAGAAGGTATAGATTTATTTAGAGTATCATCTTAGCAGCCAGATTAATCTGATTGGTCTTCTTTCTTGGACCCACTTCCCATTGAAACGGTTCCGGTTCCACCAAAAAAAACTTTTTTTTAACCCAATGGCTCAGCGCCTTGGAATATAGTTTAAAAGCTTCCTATCACTTATGTTTATTTATTTAAAGAGCGCAAACTTCTACTTGTTTTAAACTATTATGAAAATGGATAAAACCAACATTAATATAGAACAAAATTTACCTCTATTTCCTCATCACTTAACTTGTTGAGAAGCACCAAAGGGAATTTCGACATGACAAGTTCGGAGAAAAATTTCTCTTAATCCGATCCGAAAGTACCTCCTGAAACCTTTTCATTTATTTCTCTAAATCAGATGAAAGAAACATACAGTAAATAAAGCACTCCACCCACTCTCTTCCATTCTCCTTCAGTCTAACCCCCCTTCCTGCCACCCCTACCTATAATTCTTTCATCACCCTATCCATATACAACTTAAATAGCCATGCAGACATAACACATCCCTGCCTCACTCCACCATTAACATTAAACCATTCACTTTCCACTACATTACATTCTTACACACGCTTCACAATCATCATACATACGGTACTTTTGATTCCACTCAGATGCCTAACATCAACACAAAATACCATTAACACCTGCCACAAAGCTCCCTATTAATCCTGTTATGCCTGTAAGCCATAAAACGTAAATATAATTTGTTCTTCTCTCACAATATATGTTTAATGTAAAAACGTGATCTACACATCCTTCTAATCACTTCTAAATACACCTTGTTCCTCACCAATCAGTCCTTCGTCACTCGACGACTTTTTCAAATACCAACATATATTTTTCCTACCACACTGAAATAAACTAATTCCCCTTATCACCCTTACCCATATACAAAGATATTACCACTGCTCTCCTCCAATCCTTCAGACTACACCCTCCACAAAACTATTTTGTTACACAAATTTCCATATTAGTCAACACACCTTCATTAAATATCTTTCCCACCAGTAATACCATCTATACCTGCTGATTTACCATTCAATTTCGTTTTCCACTCTACCTATTACCTCCTCCAAACCACCTACTAAAGCAACATCAAACCCACTCACATTCACTAATCACTTCTTCATCACTGCCAATGTTTTCCAGATCTTCGAAGTGTTCTCTCTACACTCTCCTTACATCCATTTCATCAGTCACGAAAGCACCATCTCTATTCATATTCTATGGAAGAACTCCTTTACTTTTTGCTCCGGGCTGCGCCCCTGTTTTTCCTTAACCTTATGCACTTCCTCCCAGAACAGTTCCTATTCCCTTGCAATTCTCCATTCATCATCCTTCCAAACTCTTCATTTACCTTTTTTTTCTCTCCATGTGTGCAACTTTAAGCCTTACTCCTTACCTTCCTATATATTTACATAAACATTTCTATCAAAAACCCATCATTGACTTTTAACTCATTCAACCAAGACTCTTTTTCACTTTTTATCACTAGCATCATCTCATCATTCCACCATTCACTACTGACATTCTTAATTCTTACTTTAGCACACTCTTGCACTACTAACAAACGTTTCCTTCATTTGAGTCCAGATTTGCTCACTCTCATTTTGTTCACATTCAACTGACTGGTTTGCAAGTGCTCTCACATACTTTTCCTTATACCTCGTTTACTTAACTTCTCACTCCTAATTCTCCTTACTTCCTTCCTTTTTCCTCTCCATCCATGACCCCACTAACTTAATTTTACACAAGACAACATAATGATTTGATATTCCCATCCCCAACCTCCTAACTGATTTAACAACCCTTACATTCACCAACACAAAACCAATCATACTTTGCATGCTGCGCTGATGTTGTGTTCGAAGCATGATTTGAAAATGTTGAAGTCATCATAAATATTTTGAAGGAACAAAATGGGAAAAGAAAACTAATGAAAATACAAGAACAGACCGAAGTAACTGGTTTGAATGGCTCCTTCATTGTTAATGATGGTGATGAAACAGGAGAACCACATTGCCATTTATCATTGCAGTCAACAGAATCTATCTATATAAACGTCACTGGAAAAGATGGAACTCTGGATTTCTTTGAAAAAGTGATGAAAGAAGTTGAAATACATATTTACGTCCCAGCAGGGTATGATAAATATGGAAGACTCGACATAGCGACCCCAAACCCAGATTCTCTCACCGTATGTTATGCTGCTGTGGCATGGGTAAGTGATGGACTAAAGGTATAAATTTCTTCGATGTTCATGGATGAAGGGGAAAAGGTCTAAGAAGAAGAATTAAAGGAAGTCAAAGATTAATGAAGAAAATGGAAATATCTTCAGATAATTTATTTTCTGTCCCCTCTTTGAAAAGGGCGCTTGTGAGTGGTGACAGCCGCCAGTAAAAAAAAAAAAAAAAAAAAAAAAAAAAAAAAAAAAACCAAAAAAATTATGGATAATTTTCGTGTTCAAAAAATTTACTACTAGCACATATACCTCTCTATTCACAGAAATCAATCACCTTACTTCCATTCTCAGTTTCTCCAGCAACCCCAAAGGCACGTATCCAACCATTAATCACTGAAGTCATCCAACACAATTATTTTGAGCCTTTTGAACCTCCCACTCACCCAGTACAAAGCATCATTCAGATTGTCCCAGAAAGTTTCACTCTCCTCACCATCACCCTCAGATTGACAATATGCTGCAACTTGAGGTGGATTGATATCCGCATATGCAGCGATCAAGGTCATTTTCATATATCCGCATCTGCATATATTGATATTGATTTTACGCAGATAGCAGATATCATGAACACCTATAACTTAGGTATGAGAGTTGAAAATCCAAATATGCAAGTGATTTGTGTCTTTTTCAGTATATAGATACTTTTTAAGTTTTTGCTGACTTGGGTCATTTTCTATGTGTAATATCTCTTCGAGTTGGTAACAATGGTTTATTTTTTTCAAGTTGGCATCGCTCCCAATTTGATTTTGATGTTAGAGTATAGAAGACAATTATTTGTTTTACATAAATATAGATATGAAGGCATTCGCTTGTGTATATACACACACATATGCATAATTATATCCATTTTTCAAAATAATAATAATAATATATAATATATATATATATTTATATGTTTCTGGCGGAGATCTGGGAACAGTACGCTTGGGCCGATCAACAAGTGTACCGACGGTGAGGTACCTCTCTCCGCTCTTTCTTGTAGATACAAAGTCGAAGAAATAGAAGATTACGAAGGTCAATTTATAGAAGATTACGTAGAGGTTAGGTTTGTGATGTTCAAAAATAGTGGTTGGAATGTCTAGTCAGCACAGCAACCACCTGACACCATCAGGGGTAATACGGAGCAGGTTAGGCTATCTCCGTAACGGAGGAAGTTAGTCTTTAGGACTCCGTAGGCCTGCTGACTTGAATGACTATTCGAAGAGGATTGTAACTTTGATAACATATAAAAAAGGTTTATAACAATCTAAGATTTTTACCCAGAGAATGGTTTATAAAGGTATAGATCTTTCCCGGATCTTTATTGGACGTTTAATCCGATAAGTTCTAGAAGTTTACTCAGATATGGTTCTTGAAGATTAAGAATAATAATGTCAATAAAATAACAAATGATCAAAGGATATTGACACACAGTAAAAAGTATTATTTTTACTAAACTCGCTCAAAATTAAATAGTGGGAGGTGTGCATTTGTGAATAGTTAAAATGTAACACAAATCCAACCAACAATATATTTAATTAAAGAATTGGTCAATAGAAA
>JABUQX010102104.1:7500-26294 GCA_015478945.1 Trachelipus rathkii | reverse complement strand
AACTGGTAAGCTTGATGCGATTATTCATATAATTGAGTTCAAAGCCACTTAGAGAAGGATGCCAAACATCAGGCTCTCTACACTCTCCACATAATTACCAATAATCTCAGATGCAAGAAGCAATGAACCATCTCAATATAAAAGATGATAACGGTTAAAAATGAAATATAAGAAACTAGAGCTAAAACTTCTTCTGTGAAATTAATAACTTAACTATTGCACTCCTAATCCCGTTATAAAGCAAGTTTTTTATAACAAAATATTGAAAAAAAGAAATTAAAATAATGTTGCAGTTGAAAAAACTCAATCCGAACAGTCTTAAATCGCCACATTAAAAGAAAAAAAACCATTTTTATATGGCATATGGGCAACTATTATTTATAGAAATAATTCAAATTTTTACAGGTCCATAGTGATAAAAATAGCATCAAATACTGTAGGCTGCAATGAATTGAAACTATCACCAAGAAAAACGTACTATGTTCAAATGATGGTGATCATAGTTGGTGGGGTAAATAATCAAAATGCTTAACCACCGCTTGAGTTAAACTTGCAAAGAGAAATACTTTCCTGTCCCCAAATTTCAATGAGAGAGTATTTTAGCAATGCTGGGCATATATAATATAAAAAGAGAACAACTCCACAGAAAAGGCGGAAAAAAAATCGTTTTCAAGCCAAACTCCTAATATTGAATCAAATACTATGCAAAAGTATTAATCCATTGTAGGAAGTCTACTTCATTAAGTCCGAGTTAGGAAATTTAGGGTTGCATTGAGTGCTTCAGTCCACACCTCGATAACAATTATATTAAAGAGATTTGGTTAAAACTCGAAATATATATATTATATATATAAATATATATATATAGTAGTAGGTATATAATATAAAATAATATATATCATATATTATATAATAATTATATATAAATATATATATAGATAGTATATATATATTAAGTATATTATATAATATATATAAATTATATATATATATATATATATAATTATATAAATATATATATATAATATAATATATATATAATATATATATATATAATAAATATATAAATTTATATATATAATTAATATATTATAATATATATATATATATATATATTAATATATATAATATATATATATATAAAGTATATATAAATAATATAATTAATATATATAAATATGATATAATAGATATATATATAAATATATATAATATATATAATATCTAATAATTATAATATAATAATATATAATTATATAATAAATATATATTATATCATATTATATATATCTATAGTATATATATTATATAATAATATAATATTATTATTATTATATATATATAGTATATATAATGATAATAATATAATATCAAACATCCGCATCCGCACCGCATCGCTGATGTAAAATCAGAACATCTCATCTCGGAGCGAAAAAATGAACTGCTGGCATCACTAAATATAGTATAATATAATATATATATAATTATATATATATATAATATATATATTATATAGTATACTATATATAATATATAAATAATTATATATATATATTATAATATATAATAAAATATAGTATATATAATAGTAATATATATTATACTACACTGTGGTTGACGTGCGAGAATTCATACATCAGGAGAACATAACAATTAAGATAGATGAATAAATCATAACTATAGTATATATATATATAAATATATAATAATTAATATATAATATTATCTATAATATATATATCTAATATATATATATATATTATATATATATATATTTATATTATATATATATAATATAAATATATATAAAATATATATATTATATATATATATATATATATATTATATAATATATAATTAATATATTTATACATATTTATATATAATATATATATATATTAATATATATATATAAAATATATATATTATATAATATAGTTATATATTTACTATATATATATATATATAAATATAATTTTTATATTTATATATATAATATATATACTATATATATATATAATACGTATTATATGTATATATAAAATATATATATATTATATTATATATTATATATATAAATAATATTATATATATATATATATAGTTTTACACTGGTTTTTTATTTTTTGAATTTTCAATTTTTTATTAATTTATGCGACCCTAGCTTATCCAATGTTCGTGAGAAATTAATTTATCTTTTTTTTTTATTTACCACATTAAGACTATTAAATAAATTAAAACAATAAAAAATTATGTTAAAATTTGACAAGCTTTGGCACCTGTCTGAGAGCCTCTTTTCAGGTTAAAGACAAGGACCGCAGATCAGGACCGCATATGATTTCCTTTCAAGAGTGTATCAGTATGAGTGATTATCTTGGAAACTTGTAGAATGTGAGTCTGAGCATAATGAGTTTGTATGCTATCTTATTTTTAATCTCCTGAGTACATTGTATTTGGAAGATATTTTATAAGGCTTAGAGTATTTTCTTTTTTGTTATTATTTATTGTTTTATGATATGCTTTTTCGAGTTATACGATTATTTTTTTCCTATAATGCTGTTGAAGAGAGAAAAGTTGTGTACACTAAAGTTTAAATTATCTTTATATTATATGCGTTTCACCTATTTAATATAGTAAGCGTGTGCATGATTTGTGTAGATCTAGGAGTTAACTATCACTTTGTTTAGACTTTTTCATTATAATAATATTAATAATTATAATTTTATTTATTTGTATGTATTTTAGTGTATTGTGATGTACTGAAAAGTTTTTGTTTAGAGAGTTTTTGTCTTCTGTATTAGAATAATATTTTGTTTTCGCTTTCTCAAATGCAATATTATAGGGGTGGCATTTTAGTTTTTAAAGTTTGTTTTTAAGAAATCCGTTTCTGTTTTAAATACTTATAGACAGATTGTTTAATGCACGAAATACTAGTGATGAAAGAGTCGCAAAGTTTTTGTTTCAAAGTGTGTGTGCGAAGTACCATGTATGGCTGGCTTGGATGAGGTTCTGTTAAGATATGTTATGATGCGTTTTTGGTATGCATGCCCATAGATTAATGTTCTAAGAAGAAGATTTCAGTGTTGAGTAGAGCCGTCTCTTGAGAGTAATTGTAATTCGTGGAATGTAATTTTTGGGTGGCAGATGAGTACTGGGTCAGTCGTGATTGGAACTGCGGCGAAAACATCATCTACATACCGCAGCCATTGTATAGTTCTTTGAGAGGAGGTGGGCAATAATGAAGTATTTCTATGAGTTCAATGAAAGATGCTGAGCAATAGGGACAGGTAAGCCCATGCTTCAGTCCTTGTTTAGTTTGAAAAGATGGTTGGTTGAAAGAAATTTTTTCAAGGTATGGAGATAGTTGTTTTATGTAGAGAAAGGCATGAGATTGATAATTGTTATACTCTTATGTATGTGTTACTAATTTAGCGTTTTGGCGATACTGGATATTGAAGAGGGGAGGTTACGTTCATAACTTATAATTTCGTGATTGGAGGTTAAAAGTTTCTTATGTTTTAAAAATGTTTATGTGTTAATATGTTTGTTTAAGTGAGTGAGATTTTCCTAATTAGATTAACGGAAGTATAACACTGTGCTAGTTTGTAGAATCGGAACTTGTATGTGAAGTAAGGTCTATCGGTAAGTTGGGTCTTGTGTTTTTATGGTATCCGTAGAATGTTGGAATTTGTTCATGTAGCTCTGAGTTTTTTTGGAAGGTATGGTAAGTTTTAAAAAAAAGACACACAACCCAACATCCGCTACTACCAATCATGCCAATATTTTTTCAAATTCCCTACTTACAATAGCACATAGTTATCTTGCAGCGAAAAACCCTATTAGCGAAAAATCTCCATATTCACAACTTCAACAACACAAAAAAATTTTGTACACAAAACAAGCCTTTTTGAACAAAAATAAAATCATAAGTTGACGTAACTCCCTCTTCACATCTTTACTTATCCCCAAACGCATTTTTTACAAACAATCACATAGAGACATAAATCAACTACAACACCCTTTCCTCTTATTATAAATCAAACTTATCCGCTTACCTTAGACACAAGTTTATTTCAACACAACAATCTTTTTTCAAAAAACAAGAGAGAGAGCATGGGCTCACCTAGTCCCATGCTTAGCAATCTTTACATGGAATCATGAACATTACTTCATCTTTTGCCCCATAACAATCCTCAAACACTGGCTACCTGTTTCGCTGTGATGTGTTTTCGCCGCGAAAGATAAAAATCATACCGACCCAATATTCATTCTTAACCACATAAATAGAATTCACCCGGACATTATCACTCTAAGACCCTTACTAACCAAACTCTCTTCACTTCTTAGATACATTAATCAGATATGCATCATACCATAAGATCCATCTTACATATATATGAAAACCTACTCCACACCAACTACATACATGGTACTCTGGAACACACATCAACACCAAACTCGAATTACTCTTTTTCACTTTACCATCGTGCTTCAAAGATCTTACCCCATGTATTATAAAAACGTGAAACTAAATTTTAAAAAAACAACTTAAAAATCTAAAAAACACAACTTAATCAATCTTGCATCTAAAAAAAGAAAAAAAAACCATATTCTATAAAAGAAGCAAAACTCTCAAAAAAAACTTTCAAACCTATCCCACATAATACTAAAAAATAAATAATACCAAATAACATAACCCTTACACCGTCTAATAATATTATAACACTGAAAATGTCTAAACCCCCAAAACAACATATTCTAAACAACCATGATCTACAAATTACGGGATGAGCACAACCGGCAAACCGAATTTACATTTGGCTGAAAATTACAGATCATAAATAGAGAAGTTTATCATCATATCAGGTCACATAACCACAGACAACCAAACTCCGCCATACCCAGCATCCTCAGAAAAATATATCATATAAACCCAAATAAAAGCAATATTCAATAACACATAATAATATAATAAAGAAAAA
Organism: Trachelipus rathkii; assembly: GCA_015478945.1. Taxonomy (NCBI): domain Eukaryota; kingdom Metazoa; phylum Arthropoda; class Malacostraca; order Isopoda; family Trachelipodidae; genus Trachelipus; species Trachelipus rathkii. Next base: position 21,312 of record JABUQX010102104.1, on the reverse strand, counting down.
AAAGCTGAAGCCTTTTGTATAAATAATCATCAAATTACAACTTGCTCGCCAGATTAGAAGAATATATAGCTTTACAAAAGCCATTATGATCAAATATTTTAAATACATAACATAGTATCTTACTGTACTATTTTCAAAATAATTTTGATTCCCTCGTGAAAGAAACTTTTTACTTAATGAAAACTAATATCTATGTTATTTCTGGTTATTTCGTTTCAATAACCTATATTACAAACAAAACTCAGGACTAGGGTAATGGAACAAAGTTCCTTAATTTTAGACTTCAACTAAAAACCATATAAAATCTTTATTTTTTAAATATTTCAATATATTTTTTCTCCATTATTTCTATGAAAATGGTATGTCAAAAAAGATATAATCATTTGCCCTTAACTAAATAAAAATAAAATTGTAAACCACGAGCATTTCAATTTCAATTTCGAACCCAACGTTTTTTCACCCTCCATCATTTCAAACGTTTCTGACTCCAACCACAATTATCAATCGAGTAATAACTCATGATAATCTTCGCCATTTATATATATAAAAATCCTGAAATTCAACACAATAGACTATTGTTTTTTAGCGATTTTTGTCAGCTGATTGCAAAAATGAATTTGAGAAAAACGCTATAAAGAGGATTGAATGATTTTTTCTTCTTTTACCAGAAATTAAAATATTATTACCACTCACCCACCTAAGTAGTCGTACCAGAACGCCAGAAAAAGTTTATCACCCGCACGCACCGCACCCACCCACCACAGCTCACCGTACTACCGGCACGCAACAAACATTTGTATTAATTGCACATACCAAGAACCGCATACCGCGCAAAATACGCACACTCACGCATCGACAGAAATGAGCTCAATTATCCAGCACCGCACCTGACATGTCGGCCAACCATATATAATATATAATATATATATATATATATATATTAATTATATAATTATATATATATATATAATAATAGTTATATGATATAAATAAGAGGGTATATATAATATATATATATTATATATATAATATAGTTAATATATATAAATAATATATATATATATATATATAATATATATATATAATATATTAAAGTATATATATAGATAATATTATTATATATATATTATATATATATATGTGTTAGTTGAAGGGAAAATCTAGAAATTATAAATTATTCGCGCCAGCTCGGCCCATCTACGCTATCGTATTATTTCAAAAGTTCAGCTCCGAACTTGCGGATATTCTCTACCTGTCAACAAATATCTTAAAAAATTTATATCCGGCTCTGCTCCGCTCCGCTTTCAAAATGTTCAGCTCCACTTTGTAGAGTTATTTTCACTGCAAAATTAATAAACATTTGTTCTCCAGCTCCAGCTCCAGCTCTAGCTCCACCTAGCTCCGCTCCGCTCCGGCTCCGGCTTCCGCTCGCTCGCCCGGCTCCGCTCCGGTTCCGGTTACAGCTCAATTTCGTTTCCAGCATTTCAGAATAAATTCAGATCGATTATTTAAAAGTATTGTTGGGAAAAAGAAAATTTCTTGAAACTATTTACTTTTGTTTCCTAACTCCGCTCCGCTTCCAGCTCCGGCTCCGCTCCTTTTCAAAAATTGTTCAGCTCCAACTTTTAAAATTACTTTCATCTGCAAAATAAATTTCTTGAAAATATAATTTGTCTTCACATCCATCTCGGTCCTGGCTCGGACTCTGACCGGCTCTGCTCGGCTCCGACCCGTTTCCATTCAGTAATAGGTTCAGGCTCCAACTTTGCAGAAGTATTTTACCTGCAAGAAAAACAATTAAATTTTTTGCTCCTTATTTAGTGCTTTGATCATTTCCGGCTCCAGCTCCGACTTCGTTTCCAATTCAGAATAGTTCAGGCTCCAACTGCAGAAGTATCTTTACCTGCAAAAACAATTAAAAAAAAATTACTTGTCCGGCTCCGGCTCCGCTCGGCTCCGGCTTCCGGCCCGCTCGGCTCGGCCCGCTCTGACCCTTTTTCAAAATTGTTCAGCGCCAACTTGTAGAATTATTTGAATTCTCATTTAATAAAAATTTTCTTAGCTCCGGCTCTGACTCCAACTCCCGGCGCCAGCTCGGCTTCGGCTCCAGCTCTGATTCCGTTACCATTTCAGATAGTTTCAGCTCCGACTTGCAGCAGTATTTTGACCTACAAAACAATACTTTAAAAAAAAATTCTTTTGTTCGCTCCGCTCATTGAAAATTGATTGTTCACTCATCTTTGCAGATATTTCACCTGCAAAAATTTATAAAAAATTTGCTGTTCGGCTTTGTCTCTGGCTCCGGTTTCGGCTCTCTCTCTGCTCCGACTCTATTCCATTTAAAATGATTGAGAAGGAGATGGAACTGAAGAAGACAAAAGAATATTTTGGCCAGAAATGGAAAAAACCTAAAAGGTCCTGGAAGTGATGTTCATTCGAACCTGAAATTGAAATTTTTTAGTTGGACACCCCATATAAAATATTACCTGTATCTAAAAACCTTTGATTCAAACAGAAAATAGCCATCATGTGTAGAGAGCTAATCTATAAATTTAAATATAATAAAAAAAGGAAAGTGTATTTTCACTCTAAAAGATTAGGGTGGTCAAGTAACTGACTCCCTAATTAAAATCACAAAAAACAAAATAAAAGCGGAGCAATAAGATTTCGTGACCATACTCGTTTCACATCTTCAAGACACAAAGCTCACATCCGCGTTTATTTGTTTCTGTGATTTAATTAAGATTTATGTGATATATGTATTTTTACTTTCATTTTTGAAAAAAATAGTACATTCAAGACTATCAATCAATACATAAAAAACTACGAGCATTTGAGATTCCAGATAATTATATTAATATAGTATATATATAGTTATATATATATATAGATATTATATATAATATAGTATATATATATATATATATATATAAATATATTATCTGATATATTATTATATAGATATATATATATATATATATATATAGAGTATATATATTAAATATATATTATAGTTATATATATAGAGTATATATAATTATATCATATACTAATATATATATATATATATATATATAGTAATATATATAAACATATTATAATATATTAATATTATAATATAATATATCATAATATATATATCATATATACATATATATATATATATTATATATATAATAGTTATAAGTTAAATAAATCGAGTAATATATAAACCCCAAAAATGTCAATCAGATAAATAGTAAATTAAATTTTCAATATAGATCCTTCAGTATTGCTAATAAATAAATAGTCAAATCAATAAAATCCATGACTATCAGTAAAGTCACCAAATAACCAGGCAGACTGTCAGTACAACCGGAACTCAGTATTCATATACTAAACAACAATGTATAATAATAATTCAAATCAATGCACCAGGTCATTACCCTTCTCAAAGTACGTCACTTGTTATTACAGTTAAAATGATAAGGGAACTTTAATGTCTAGGAAAATAAAGTTTCTAGGTTATTTCTTTAAGTTTCCGGTTTGTTATCTCTTTATTATTGAATAAGCGTTGAAGGTGGGAGTAACACTCATTTACACTCCAATCCGGTGAAGGTGAGGAGTACACTCAGGTACCCTCCCAATCCTATGCAAGTGGATACACTCAAGTACCATCCCAAATTGACGTGAGGGGGGGAATACACTCAATTACCTCCCAATCCAGGCCAAAAGCATCCAAAATATCCAGGACTAGGATCACTTCATGAGTAAAAGTGTCACAATATTCCAGGTAGGATCAACGTTGCCAGGTAAAAGTGATTCACAATACTCCAGGTTAGGAGCACGTTCCAGGTAAAAGTGATCCACAATACTCCTGGTTAGAATCACGTTCCAGGCAAAAGCGATCCAAAATATTCCAGGTTAGGATCACGTTCCAGGTAAAAGCGATCCAAAATATTCCAGGTTGGGATCAAGGTCCCGATATTCAGTTACGAGATTTAGTTCCGGTATTTGGTCCCGATATTTAGTCCCTTGAAAATAGAGAACTCGCCGTCAGATATATTTATACATAGTACTCATATAATAATAATAATAATAATAATAATAATAATAATAATAATAATAATAATAATAATAATAATAATAATAATAATAATAAATAATAATAAATAATAATAAAAATAATAATAATAAAATAATAATAGATAATAATAATAATCGTATTAATAATAATAATAATATAATAATAATAATAATAATATATAAGAATAATAATAATATAATAATAATAATAATAAAAAAATAATAATATTAATAATAATAAATAAACAATAATAATAATCGGAATAATAATAATAATAATAATAATAATAATAATAATAATAATAATAATAATAATAATAATAATAATAATAATAATAATAATAATAATAATAATAATAATAATAAAAATGAAATATAAATAATAATGATATGAGAAGTTATCCTCATACTTAAAATTCACATCTTTTCCATACACTATTCTTTCTCGCACAATTGCTACATAGCACTTCGAATTTACTTCACTCCAAATCTCAAACTTCACCGTAATCTCGCTTCTCTATTTCTACGTAACTGGGCAGATTCCGGATCACTAACAGGTAAATGTGACAAAATAACTAGTACATTCAATAATGTCTCCTATAGAAACAACCGACACAAACCATGGTAATGACACGAAAAATAAGCATTCGTAACGTTTCAATAGCAAATTCTAAACTGAAACTTCCTAACCATCTCTTCTAAAATCTACCTTAAATATACCACGTTGCCTTTTACTTTCTTCTTAACTCCTCAATCCTAATTTAATCATCGCTTAATGCGGTACTTTCTAGCCTTTTTTTATCAAGTTTTTAATATTTTAAGAGTGATTAAGAGCAGATGGAATTAGTTTATGATCAGAAATTAAATTTAGCAAAATAACTGAAATCTTCCTACTTTTAGTTTTAACTTCTAAGATAATAGTTTACTTACCCAGCTTAGGGGAATTGAGGATCTCAAATTTGGTTTCCAGGAAACCCAACTTCAGTAAGTTTTTGCAAACTATGTACCTTGAATCACCAGACTTTTTATTTCTTTAGAGACACTTATGACGGTTTCAATATCACACACCAGTTTCCATGACTTTCACTTTCCTTGACAAACGAGAAATGAGCATTTTCCTTAGGTCCGCGCATGCCGTTCTTAGTTAGTTGGTTCATTCAATATCAATCCGCCATATAACTCCCCTCCAAGATTGTGTAACAATCTTAAAAAGAAAAAAAATATCAGCGCCAACCATCTACCTTCCTCCATCCTTCCAGTTGATGCTCTCCTTCGTGCTTCGGTCCTTTTCTCATACTCTATAACCCTCCTCATTATGTTTGGCTGTTCCGGTACCGTTCCTCTCGACCTTGTAAACGGTGCCCTGTACAGATCCTCTGGTTCTGATGTACTCCGTTTGTCTAGCACTGGTACCAATCATCATAGCGTCCGGGACTTCACCTACTTCCACAAGCTCCTCATAAATAGACCTTGGTCTATATTCTGAACCTTCAGGGCTAGTCACCTTGATATTAACTTCTCCTACCTCCTCCACCTGTTCCTCACGGATTTTCCCGTTCGTCTTAAATCTGTATCTGTTTTCAGTATACACCTCGAGTGTTCATTGGAACCACTACATGTCTAAACCTAAATGTCGTTTCTTTCCTCACTCTCCGCTGATCCTTACTCCGAAGTGTAGCTTCTTTTGGACCATTGATCTCTCAAATGCTTCATATCATATTCACTCTCGCTGCGTCATTATCTATCCCACCGTCAAACCAATCCTGTTGTTCACTCGTATCCACTGGTGAAAGTACCATGCTGACACTTTCCGTTTGAGTGCCTTTATCTCCAACCTGGTCCTCTGTCTGCACCGACACACTTCTTTTACAGTACTCCCATGTAATGTCATTTGTATTTAACCAATTCTCCCATGCTTCTTATTTTAGCCCTGTTTCTTGGCGTTTCGCCATCTGTGTAGCTCGTCCAACCAGTGTACAGGGACTATGCATTCTTCAGGTACTGTTCTACCTTTCTATTTCTCCCTGATTATCCGTTTGCTCCGGGTCTACCTCTTCACACTGGAAATACTGCCTAAGGTATTCCGGGGGATCTGCCCATACCTTTAAATGAGAGTAATGTACCCTAGCTACCTTTGTTTTTCCTTATATGTCATAAGACATTTCTCCCGATATGACCTTGATAATTACGAAGGGACCTTCATATTTCTTGCCTAACTTTTTGTCAAAACTCCTATCGACCGTGACAATTTTCCTTTTAACCCTCACTCCCACCGCGTACGGTACCCAGTTAGGGTGTCCTTCCTGCCATTTTTCTTGTTGACTCCTCGGGATTGGTATCACCCTTCCTTTTTCATGCTTCCCCACCATTAACTTTTCTTCTGGAGACATTCTTAACTCTTCATGCTTCGTACCTTTGTACACTAGCCCTGCCCTTGTCAAGGAAGTGTCCCAGTCAACACCTTCTTCCATGATATTCCTTAAGAACTCGGCAAAAGTCCTATTGGCGTGTTCTAAAGCCCCGTTATTTGCTGGTTTATAAGGACTGCTATAAATGTGTCCAATTCCGTATTCCCGCAGCATTTCCTCAAACCTGCCACTCTTGAACTCCACTCCGTTATCCGTTAGTACCTTATACGGTAGTCTTACAAAAGCTGGTAACATCTCGTGCTCGAAAGCGTCAGCCACACTCCTTGCTGATTTGTCCCTCAGGAGTTTCACCACAGCCCACTTACTGCAATGATCCACTGCTACTAAACAGGCCACATTCTCTTTCCTTGTCTTTGGCATTGGCATCACGTCCACTGCTACCAGCTCAAAGGGATTTTTAACTTCTATTTTCTAGATGGGCAGAAATTTAACTTGGTGATCGATTTTGTACAAATGACACTTTGGGCATGTCCTACATACTTCTTGCACCACCACTGAAATCCTCGGATGCCAAACGTGCTTAGACACCAAGTCTCTCAATTTGTCCCTTCTAATATGTGCCATGTTTCTGTGAGTTATTACACACACACACACACTCACCACCTGTTTAAACCCAATAGCTGCACTAGTTGGTCCTGGTTCCATCTTCTTCACCAAGATTGACCTGTTCTTTAAAAAATCATTCCAGTATCTGTAAAATTCCTTTTTTAGTAAATCCTTGTTGGTTAACAACTATTTCCTCTGGACTTTTCTCTTCAGCATCCTTACCACTTCTGACCTTTCTTGAAGACCAACAATGTTCCGGACTGACAACATATTACCTTCATTTCCACCTTGCGTTATTACTTTGTAGGCTCCTATTGTTGTTAGGAATGAGTCGCTCACATTATCTGCGTCATCTCCATGACACACTATTCCCTCACCAAAGTCCAATGCTGCTTCTACCTCCACCAAATAATTCATTCCCAACAACATACATGCTTGAATAAATCCGTCTGGTATTGCCACCAATGAGAACAACACCCGTCTATAGCGAGTACTGATTTCCACTTCTAATACCTGATTACATTTTACAATGTCCTTATCAACTCCGTTTAGGACCAAGTCTACTGTAAAGCTCCTAAAAATATGTCCGAAATTCTTTAAATCGTTAACCACACTTTCTTGAATCAAACTGATTACCGATCCCCTGTCCAAAAACGCACACCTGCGCACCTCGCCGATACAAACTTCTTGCCATGTTACCCCTCTCAATACATGGTTGCAACTTAACCTTGACTCATGTTTTCTTTTCATCATCATTAAATTAATCCCTAATTCTTCGTTTCTACGGTTCCGTACCAAATTATGTTCCAGTTCTTTATCCGTCTCATTCTCTGACTCCTCCAACTCCTCTTCTTCCTGCTGTGATTCCTCATGGGTTAGACGTTCGTCCACCATACTGTTTTCCATACACCTATTGAACGTCCCATCATCCCTCAAAGGGTTAAAGTGTGTTTCGCCACGCACCTGTATGTGAACGTCTTTCAAATTTTCCTCCTCTCTCACCCTTGGTCCGATATATTTTACTGAACAGCAAGTACCATGGTGCAACCAGATTAACACCCCAAACAAGTCACTTGCTACCAGCAACACCTCTGGTATTGGTTCTCTACCAGGTAACCGTAATGCCTTTAAATACTTCAGCATCTTCTGTTGTTTTCCTATCCCGTACAATTTCTGGTTATCCCTTAACATGGTTGCTAAATTTGTCTTTTAAAGCCTTATGATCCTCTTCTCCCAGATTCCTAACCTGAAAGCGTTGCTCCAAAACAACTTTGTAAGCTGACCAAATAGCGCGTCCGCTCCACTGGGCTTCCTTACAAATGATTAACACCTTTAGACAAAGCTCAGATCTACCAGGTGCTTCACCTGATCATCCTTCTGTTGAACCTGGACGCATGTGGTCTTGCAAAGATGTTTCTCTTTCCTTGGGTAGTATTGTATCCCAAAAACTATATTTATTCAAGTCGTCCAACACTCGTGCCAGCTTGCTGTCAACTAACTTCATCTTGTGCAAATAAACCAACGGTTGATGATCCGTAAATAAAATAAACTCCTTCCCCAACAAGAATGGCTGAAACTTTTAATTCCCCTCCTTACTGCAAGGGACTCACGTTCAATGGTTGACGCATTCCTTTCACAAGCGTTAAAAGCGTGCGAGTTAAAGACTATTACCCTCCTTTCATCGCCTTGTTTTTGACAAAGTCCAGATCCCATACCAAAACCGCTGGCATGCAAAAACAACTCCAACTTGTTTGCTCCTTCCGAAAAGTCGGGAAATGCCAGTTCCACCGATTCCTTCATTCTTTCTTTTAATTCTGTAAACACCTTTACTCTTTCTTCCGTCCACTCAATCAAATCTTTCCGTCTACCTCCCGTCAATGCACTAAGAGGTGCTGCCACCTCGAAACAATTCTTTATAAACTTCATCTGGAAGTTTATCATTCCCAAATACCTCCTTAACTCTCCAACAGTATTTGGCCTCTCCAGTCTATCAACTTGCTCCATAAACTCCGGAAGCTTCCTGATCCCTGTTCTACTGATAATATGGCCCAAAAACTTTACCTCTTTTTGCATCCAACTACATTTTCCAACCTTAACCTTTACGTTGGCTTCACAAAACCGTTGTAATACCTTGTCTATTAGCAGCAAGTGCTCCTCAAAACCTTTTGACATTAATAACACGTCATCCACGTACACCACCACCTTATCTTTACTAAATCCCATCATTATCCTTTGCATTTCTCGCTGAAACGCTGCCGGACCATTCTTTAAGCCAAAGCTCAGTCTTTTGAACCGGTACTGTCCACTCACCGTTGAGAAAGCCGTGAAATCCCTACTATCCTCAGCCAGGTTCATTTGGTAGTAACCTTTGACCAGGTCAAGGCTAGTAAAATACTTAACACCGTGTCATGCGTAAATAGTTTCCTGAATGTTCGCCATCGGAAATTTATCCGCCTCTGTTACCTGATTAAGCCTTCTATAATCTACACATAGCCTGAGTGTACCATCCTTTTTACGGATCGGCACCACCGGTGAACTCCATTCCGCTGCACAAGGTTCAACTATGTCTTTCATACACAACTCTTCCACCTGCTGTTCAATCTCCTGGTTCGTTTTCTGGTCAAACCTTCTAGCTCTTTGGTAAATAGGCGTGTAGTCATGCATTCTAATCTTATATGGGGTCAACGCAGTTTGACTGACATCTGCATCACTCCTGCTAAACGCCATTTTGTTTCTCCACAAAACCTCCAAAACCTGTTCAACCTGTTCTGGACGTAACTCTACCATGAATTTAATTTCGTCCTTCAACTTCTCCTTTGTCCATTCTTGTTCATCACCTCGTCCTGTCTTTTCCTGTACCGTTGTGTTCACTGTACATGTTGCACACCCATACTACCTTAATTTATCCTCGTCTACCAACAAGTGTGTTATCCCTATTTGTTCACCTTTGTTCAACTGTAAGGGCCTTAATATTAATTTTTATAACAGTACCATACCTTCCTCCTCATTCAATTTCACCAAACCTGATAAAACCTTAAATCGGTGGTTATATCCCCTTTTGTTATCTTCTCTACCTTCCACCAACAACTCCTCTGGTTTTGTACGGTACTGCCCTTCATGACTCCTTGGCTTGACTTGTTTTGACTTCCATTTCACTTTAACTGGTACCCAGTCATTCTTATCAATCACCATTTTACCTGTTGTATGTACCGGAATCCTTGTTACCGTCCTTATACAGTTTTCGGTTCCACCCATTACGTACACTTGCTCTCGTACACCATTATCACCATACTGTCTAATTGATCCATCTCTAATATCAAACTTTATGCTATTTCCTACAAGAAAAGGCATACCTAACATTACTCCTTCCTTTAAATCCTTAAGAACCAAAAATTCTAATTGTCCATATTTAATGTCATCAATAGTGACCTCCAATATTGCTGTACGGTGAGACTCTACACACTGACCAGGATCACCCAAACCCCTCAATCTCATTTCCTTGTTTATCACTGTCGGATTTGGAATCTTTCCGAGCTCCTTTTTTCCTATCAAGCAATATTGAGATCCCGAATCCACTGCTGCCAACATTTCAACACCATCCAATTTTATATTAAACTTTATAAGAGATGCTATTTTTACACTGTTAAGGCCCATCATCCCTGTATCACCCGTTGTGTTATAAACTCCCGACATTATTTCCATAATATCCCTTTTCTGTCTCCTTTGTGTCCGTTGAGGCAATGGCCTAAGCACCTCTCCACCTTGACCTACAACAAACTCCTCTGCCTCCGGATTCAATCATCGCACCTATCTGACTACCGGGGATCTTGTGGATCTATCCTTGCTGTGCTGGCTCCGACACGTCCCGGCTGATGGCGGAGCACGTTCGTTTCCCGAACTCGTTGTTTTCCTTTTCTTCTTTAACTCCTCTATTTCTCCCTTAAGGGACAAGAGTCACGCCAGTGCCCGATCTCATCACACAGGAAACAACTCTTTTCTACCACTCTCTGAGTCTCTTGTTCTCGCTCCTACGTTGAAATCCTTGACCTCTCCTTGCTGGACAATCCATAAGCTTATGCTCATTACTACCACAGACAAAGCACCACCCATTAAACCGCCAGCAGTCACGTTTCATGTGCCCAACCCTGTCACAATGATGGCACCTTAACCTTGATCCACTATATGGTCCACCAGACCTTCTGTCATACTCCCTTGGTCCACTACTTCGTTGTGGTGCCGGTTGTCCATACCGTACCCTGTCCGCATACGTCCTTCTTTCTTCTCCTTGTGGAATGGCTGCCCATATCGGAATTGTTTCAGCCTCTGGTTCCGTGTGGTCATCAAGTTCATCTTCATCACGGGCCCAGTTCACCATGTCTTTCCACCGTACCCTCAAACTTTCCTTTTCACCTCCCATCCTTAATTTAAACCGTCTCGCTACCTTTTTGGGTAAGCATCTTATAAACTGCTTCTTTAACGTTTCCTTGTCCCGTTGTTCATCATTTGTCGCAGCCTCATAGGTCGTCTGCATTCGCAATGCGAATTCTGCAATTTTCTCTTTTTTCTTGATCTCCATTCTCCAGAACTCCTTCTTGAGGTCCATGACCTCATTATCTTTTCCCTCCTTACACCAATTTCGTAACCTTGAAACAATAGTGATATTATTTAACAATTAGCTCTGATACATGCTAAAATACATCTCAATGCTACACGTCACTTCCAAAACAGTTCCTCATTTTCACAACACATCTGTTTTTCACGCCCCGACAACTGATCTCTTGCATAACGCTGCGAATCCTCGATAAAAACATTGATCGTTTGCCACCTTTTCCTCTCCCATACTTTAACGCTTTACCGCCTAATTTGCCTTGGGCTGTAAGTTCCGCATTACTTTTCCAGGCAGTTTACACTGCTAAAAATAATCAGCACCGGCTGTTTTCACAGCTAAGCTGGAACTCCCATCCCCTGATTTTTCGAGTTCCACTAAGCCTTTTCAACCATAAATTGGTCCTCTCTATCCCAACTTCACTTCAGCCTCCCTACTCCACTTCTGATAGCAGTGCTCTCCTCATTCGAACGTGTATTTTTTCTTAACTGGCTGTTTCCTCTTTCCTATTTCATCCTCTTTCCTTCTGCTTTTTTTCGTCACTTTCGCTACTACGCTCGGTCTTCGCTCCCAAAAAATTCTCTTCCGTTTCAATCACCACTCTCACATCTATAACTTTATGCATATTGGCACTCTTTTTGTTTTTGGTTTTAACGTGTCCTTTTTCCTTACTGAACTGGTCCACCATTTATTTTATCCTCTTTCCCTTTATCCAGTTCTATAACTGTCCTGCCCTCCTTTTGCTGTCTCTAACACGCTGTAAACAGCTCTTCATTACTGGACGTCTCATTCTCTTAAGTCTAAATCCTTTGACTCCTACTATTAAGTGCATTCTGCAATCTTCAAATATTCATACCCTTGGATTCTCCATGCCTCCGTTTTCCTTCTCTCTGTGTCAAGTCCACATCATGATCAACAAAATAATCCCTTGTAGCAAACCGGGGAAAAGAAATGTACCAAAAGCACCCGAAATATATATATAAGTATATATAGCATATATATATATATATATATATATATAATATATATAATATATAGTATATATATATATATAATATATATATATATTATTAATATGATAATATATATATATATAGTATATATATATATATATATATATATATAAGTATATAATATAGTATATATATATATATATTAACTCGAGAAAAAAAAAATTTTATCACCCTGTGTGTGTGTGTACGTATACACGATGGTGTCTTAGCGCACACCCAAGTATCCTTTAAGGCAAAAAAAAAAAAAAATAAAAATTTTTATCCCAAAAAAAAATCAAAAGTATCATCACAAATAAAAGTTTTTACAAAAATATAAACTCGCTGTATACGCACCAAGCTATAATTCCTTGAGCTTCACAGGAAAAAAAATGTCAATGTTCATGTATAATATAAAAATATATAACTCTCTCCATACCCTCCTGAACAAAATAACTTCTACCTTATACGCTGCGGTATCTCTCAACCTTACCTTAACCTGTAAATCGGTTTGAAGATTGAAACCCGACACTAGCGCCACCAAAAAATTTTGAATATAAATAATATATAAATAAATAAATGCAAAAATAAATAAATTAATCAAATAAACTAAAAATATCTTTGGTTTTCTTACGAGAATTTTAAAGCGTATCCTTTTAATTAATTACATAAAAGAATAATAATAATATAGTTAATAAATTCGATTTCTCAGTCTACAAATAGGCCAATATGATTTCTTAAAACAATCCCAGAAAATATTAATAAATCAAAGGCATAAATAAGAATAAATAATTGATATATTAAAATAACTTGATGCTACAACTGCTACAAAGTAGGCAATATTTTTCCATGGGACAGACTGCTTTAACTGTAATTTAACCGGGACTCATTATAGTCAATGTACCAGAATAACACCGTGCATAAAAGGGTTTTCAATAGTATTTACTCCAAGGGACACACAAACGCGTTCACAAAAGTTAACTCTACCGCTATAAAAGTTTGGATAAATAAGAAGACTATAGTCTAAGGACAGTAACAAAACAATATCAATTTCCTTTTATTCTCCGTGAAGGTGGGGAATATCCACCACAGGCACCCTCCGATGCAGGTGAGGTGGGAAGTACCACTCAGGCACCCTCCCGATCCAGTGAAGGTTTGGCAACTTTAATGCCAAAGT
>JABUQX010102103.1:20000-34290 GCA_015478945.1 Trachelipus rathkii | reverse complement strand
GTTAGTTGAATTTCTGTTGATTTTAACACCCCCTCTTGATATGGGCTTTGCCCAGGTGAGACGGTGGTGGTAACCGTAATAATAAAGATTTGATAAGCATTCTAAAAACAGGTAGCCTAGGAAATAAAGATCACGACTCTGGCTTAGTACATGGAAGACGCGCAAATGAAGAGGCTCGATTTGATACCTCTTCAATTTACTGCTTGAGAGAGAGGGCTAAAAGAAAAGGGGGTTGGGGGTGTTGAGAGAATTTATATATATATATATATATAATTATATATATATATATATATATATATGAAATTACTAATAAAAATATATATATAATCTTTTACCCATAATATACTATATATATACTATCTATACTATCTAATAATGATATAATACGAATAACAAGTAATACTACTGTAAGCATATAACAGGTTGATTATACTAAAGTACTAGGACCTTATATTGTACTATCATCACGGGACTTTATTATTTCTGACAACTCGGAATGCATTTCGAACAAAAAAATTCCGAGCATTAATAACTAAAGTTAAAAGAATAAGAAACATTCTTACGAAATAAATAATCTTAATATTAATACTGAGTAAGGTCGGTGGAAAGTTACAATTTAGAAAACATTTCTTTGAACATTTAGGTTGAAGAGAAACAATAGCATATATAATAAGGTAATTAAATAGCGTAGTTAACACCTTGAATTGTTTTTAAATTCAGGACATATTACAATTGGCTCTAAATTAAATTACCTTGTTTGTAAAAAATAAAAATTTTTTCCCGCTGACCTTCGAAATTGATCTTTCAACAAAATTCGCACATTATATATAGTATTATACTATAACTAGTATTATATATTATTATAATATATATATAATATATATATATATTTATATATATATATATATTATATATAATATATATAATAATTATATTATATATATTATATAATATATATAGTATATATAGTATAGTATATAAATATATATATAGGTCTAATATATATCTCTAATAAAGCTATACAGTATCTATTGAGATTATTAATATATGGTACATAGTTGAGCTGGTTGCCGCAAACTTTTGAGAAGTTTTTTTAGTTGAAAAAGTTTAAATGCAGTATAATTGACAAGAAATTGCTTTCGAAGTGAAGTGACGTCTTTCCCTTTTTAAATTTTTTATTAAAATTGTATGAACTTATTTCGAATTGTGTTTATGTTGTATATTATTTCTTGCGAAATGGCTCTGCGGAGGCAATACCACCGATCCACGGGAGGCGCGGGTTACGAGATCTTTCGTTCCAGATCAAAAACAGTAAAAAGTTGTAATGTCGTTGTGTTGATTTATGTGATGCTTAAATGATAAATACGCTACGTTTACAAAACTCCTGAAAAAGGCAAAATATCGATAGAAAAAAAGCCCAGGAAGAATTATCTCGAAAGTTATGACACTACAGGAAACACAGAAACTATTTGAATCAGCTATAAAGCTTAGTTACGGAGATGCTAAAAAAAAAAAAAAAGAAAAGAAAAAAAAAAAAGAAAAAAAAATCGAAAAGTACGACACTACAAAAAAAATAAATTCAATTTGGAATCGCGTATTAAAGTCTTTACACTTTTATGGTTTTATGATTTAGAAAATATACAAAAGGGAATGTTTTGATACAGGGAGTCGGGTCTCTCCGGCCTCTAGGTGGACGACGGGGGGGACTTCGTCCCCCCCTCGTGTCCCATCGGCTCGAGCCCCCTAATGGAAATATATTTCTTGAACCAATTTTTTAGGGGGCTCGAGCGCGACGGGGGACAGATGCGGAGAAACGACGTTACATAAATAGCTTTATACGCTGATTCCAAATATTAATTTGTTTTACTGTAGTTGTTTTAACTTTTCGATTTTTTTTTTTTTTTTTTTTTTTTTTTTGTTTTTATATCCTTTTTAGGTGTTTGCTATTTTCATTTTATAAGATTCCAAGGTAATAAAGCCTTATACGGCTGAGATTCCAAAATAGTATTTGGGTTTTCTGTAAGTGTCATACTGTTTCGAGATAATTCTCCTGGTTTTTTTCTGATATTTTGCCTTTTAAGTGAAATACTAATGCACAGGATGCCCTTAAAAAAAAAGATATTATCTTAACTGCGATAAAAGTTTAATAAAGTTAATAAAATGTACAAATATAATAGGGGGAAGCATCTGTCTGTTCCTGGCCTCTCTCTCTCTCTCTCTCTCTCTCTCTCTCTCTCTCTCTCTCTCTCTCTCACTCTCCTTCTCGTTCTCCCCTCTTCTCTCTCTCTCTCTCTTCTTCTCTCTCTCTCTCTCTCTCTCTATATAATATAGATAGTATATTATAGTATATAATGTAATATAATATATAGTTTGACATATTGTAATGTATTAACTATGTACAATAACTCATGATATATGTTATATATATTATTATATATATACGTATATGTATATATATATATTTTAATATTAAATACTAACTAAATAATATACCTCTTTAAAACATTATTACCAACATATTTTCTTTTAAAAGGAGCATGTAAAATTGAATAGGGGACTTTGTCTGCATTAATAAATAAATTGACTTTTCATTCTTTTTTAACCTAATTTAATTTTACCGCAGTTTTGGAAAAATTTTAAACCCAAAATATGTAAAATTTTACCTAACAATTTTGATGACTAAGAAATCACAGCGGACATTCAATTCACATTGAACGCATAACTGCTATCGGATATTTAATATTATATAGTGTGGACGCTAACCTTAACTCTAGTTATAGTTAGCGCACTATCTATATATATATTAATAATGATGTATGTATATAAAGATTATAACAATAAATAGGTGAATAAGGCTTATATAGTATTAAATAAGTAGGTAATAATAACTATAATATATAATATATATTATCATAATATAGTCATGACCTCCTAGAAGAGCTCACATCCCATATCTCATAATATACAACAGCTACCGGGAAAAGGAATACATTGCTAGGGATGCTGTTCTAATTTTTGCGGAAAATGTAAAATTATCATATATATATAATATATTATATACATATATAATATATATTTAAATATTATATATATATATATTATAAATATTTAAATTTATATATATATTTATATATTATAGTATATATATATTATAATATTAATTAATATATATTATATATAGATATTTTATATATTAATTATATATATATATATAATAATTATAATATATATTATATATATATGATATTTATATATATTATATAAATATATTATAATAATTATATATATTAATATTTAATAATAATATATATTATATATATATATATATATATATATTAATATATATATATATAATAACTTATAAAATAATTATATATTATATATAATATATAATATATTACATAAATATGGTCCAGCATTTCGATTTTCCAGTCTAAATGTATCTTTTAAAACTACTATTATAATCGCTGACAGATAAAACGAATACCATTGCTGGATTATGCGGTCAAGTTTGCCCTGGAATAAAAAAAAAAAAAAAAAAAAAAAAAAAAATAAAAAAAAAAATCTCATAAACTATACGAGCTACGCTCGAAAAGGAATAACATTTTTGGCCTAGGATAATTTCAACATTAAGAAAATGTAAAAAAATTTATTAAAAAAATAAATTGATAATAAAAATAAATAAATATTATGGGTTTAAAAATTAAATAATAGTATATATTTATCAGAAGCTATTATGGACCTTTATTATTGAGTTTTTCGATAAAATAATAGAGCTTCTATTAAATTTGCTTTTTATATACGGCTAACACTTAGGTGAGCTCAGCCGCGGGGAACATATAGGGGGACGGTTTTCACATATCCGTAGGGGAGGCAGAGGAACTACCCCGCGACACCTAAATACCAAAGAGGGGGTTTTTCCGGAGACCCCTCCTCACATCGAGAAGCTCGTCACCTTTAGTATGTCTCACAGTTCACCACTGATGTCAACATATTTCAACTGGTCGTTTGACAACTTCACTGCATGCGACGCTCTCTTCCCTGCATTTAAATCGACGCGATTTCAGTCCTTAGCCCAACATCGATCATACGACCGTACTATGTCGCTATTGAGCCTAACGTGACAGACATAACTAGAGGATCCTGCAACTTCCACAAGATTTCTTCTCTTCAAGCTGGAGTGGCTCCAACTCCCTGGATAAAGATAGAAACTTCTGAGTGCGATGTCTAATCAGGGATACTCTTCGTCCTTTCGTACTGCACTATCGTTCTCACTAGGCGGTTTTCCTCAAATCTCCATCTGCTTTCCGACCCTGCATTGAGGCTTTCACGTGCAAACTGATTGGCTGCCCGAATTGTGTTGGCCTGATCTGAAGGGCCGATACGGTGGTAGCAACTGGATGTCGCACTTTGTCTTCCTTGCCAGCTTTACTAAGCCTCACGTCTACACACCAAGTCCTCTTAGAGCACTTCTTACCCCCTGGTGCTCACTTTGAACGTGTCCACATCGACATCATTGGACCTCTGCCTCCCTCCCACTGGTAAAGAAGTACATTCTTACGATTACTATAAGATCGTGATTCACACGCATTGGACCGAGGCTTCCCTCTACTGTCTTTAGGCCCAAACGCGGTCAATCCATCGCATAAAGCTTTCTGGTACTCACTGGATTTCGCTCTCTTTCGGGCCTGAGCATTTCTGTACATATCAGGGACCAAGGATATATCCTTCTTCGAATTCCGCTCCCTCACCCTGTATCTCTTCCTCACCTTCACCCTCCATTCCGCTCGCCTGCCTCCTCCCCACCACCCCCCCTTCCGCCAGCTCGGTAACACTCACTCCAGCAACCTGCTTTATGGAGAGATTTTGAATCTTTACTTGGTTCGTATGTACGATTCCACACATTCTGTTTAACTCCTAAGCGGAGCAACCACGCATGATTGGAACGTTTCCACCGTCAGTAAAGGCTGCTCTTCTAAGTCAGCCCAATCCGGAAATAGTTGACTGACGCTCCCCTATTCGTAATGGCTTGGCATTCGTCTCGCTAGTTAAAAGAGGATCCAGTCTGCATGTTCGGCTGCTGAATGTAGTTTAATGGTTATCTCCTCTTGTCTTCCCGGTGACTCTCTTCTCACAGTCCTCTCCTCTTCATACAGCCGACCCGCTTGCTCTTCCTTACCAGCTTAGCGCTGTGCTTCAGTCGTGGGAGACCAAATACCTTCACGTCCACACAAGGTGCATCCAATATCCCTAGGCTGTTCTTTCCTGCACCATCATGTTCTCTGTTCGGACATGTATGCTACCACTGCACCGCTCTTCCAACCTAAGTACGACGCGACTTTTTCCTGTGTATACTTAGAGGGAGTAAATTTTGTCACCTCTCGAGTGCCAGCGTCTCCAAAGCACGCACAGAGGTTCGTTATCGATGATCCGCTATAAGACCTGGCATTTCTTCGAGGCGGATCCTCTTCCGTTCTTTCGACTCTTGACGCTTTTCCTTTGCTCTTTTTCTCAATTCTTCTACTTTCGAAACTACGTTCTTTTAACTTTGTATATCTTTCTCCTCCTTGTAAATCACCTCTCTCTCCTCCCTTCCATCTCCCTTTTCCTGCATCTTTCACTTATATCCTCCTCCCCTTCTTACTCCACAGCCAACATGACAACAATACGTTGGCTCGACTCCATCGCTCAGCGCATTCGTCATACCTTGCCTCCCTCAACTCCGGCTCAGGATTATTCACTTCCAGCTCCACCCTCATCTGACTCTACTGACAAATCAAGAGCATTAACGTTCCGAGTCGCTAGCGAATCACTACGCTCTACAATTCTGCAGAATATCTGTTCCAGACTCACATCCCAACGCTTAAATGATATCTGACAGGTAGTAGGCACTAATTCGATTGGCCGTGCGACGCTATTTGGAATAGTTTCGTGGCCCTTCAGCACTGGCGGGAAGTATCTGTGTGTGATTGCAGGTTGGTCAAATTTATACCAACATAGTAATTACGTGCCAATGCA
This sequence comes from Trachelipus rathkii, assembly GCA_015478945.1. NCBI lineage: Eukaryota > Metazoa > Arthropoda > Malacostraca > Isopoda > Trachelipodidae > Trachelipus > Trachelipus rathkii. The sequence continues at coordinate 28,272 of JABUQX010102103.1, read as the reverse complement.
AAAGCTAGTTTTTATTAAATCAAACTCCTTTATCTCACTATGGCAAATCTGAGCATATTCAGTTAAAAGAGCTGTTCACTTCATCTCATTCAAGCCGCCATTTCTCACGAAAGTAACCCTTTCTAATTACTTAGGAAGATCTTTAATGAATTTTTATACTCTTCTATTGAATAGAGGCTTAAAGCTTATTAAAGACATATGATTATTTCTTTTTTCTGCCAATTGTTTACTGGGGCACGTATTTTGTCAATACAAGTTCAACTTCAAGCAAATCTTTCTCTTAATCCTTTGGTATTATAACCATACATATATTAGTTAAATTACCTAATTATTACATTATATATAGTATATATTAATATATATATATAATATTAAGATATTATATTAATAATATATAATATATATAATAATATATATATTATATATATTATTATATTAATTAATATATATTATATATTTAATATATATATAATAAAATCGTATTTCCCTAACCACACTCTATCCTAACCTAGACTTAAACTTACAGTAATTTATATATATATTACTTATATATATATTAATATATATATTAATATATATAATTATATTATATATATATATATATATTAAATAAAATACTGTGATCTATATACCTACTCTTAACTTAGATTATAACTAAGACGGAATCGTCGTGTCGTAAGACCTAGACCTATAGATGGATCGTCCGTTGCTGTATAAAACCTACTTAAGATTAGTGTTGTTGCGTAAACCTCTAAACCTAGATTAGATTTGTCTTTTCAGTAAAAATTAATTTAAAGTATTTTAAAGTTTAATAATAATCAATAAAACTGACAACTTATGGATAATTCCTTGCTATAGCTTCCAGTAAATGTTCAAATCTCTCATCTTTGGGATTGCTTCTTTGTGTGTTCCTCGTCGTTGCGAGTATTTAATGTTGACCTACTAAAATTAAGAAATGTTTTTAATACGATCCTAGTATTATCAAATATATAACTACTATATTATATATATTATATTAATTTTATATATATATATATTATATATATTAGATATATATAATATATTATATATATATTTAATATTATTAATAATATAATATATATATATATATAAGAGAAACTATTGCATATATTAAATTAATTAAGCGAGATCGTACTTAAAATTTCCTATACTTAGTATATGTTTGTTTATTTGGCCTTTAAATTTTTTTGAAAACTATAACTTATAATGTTGGGAAACTGAAATGCATTGTGCAAATTCTTTTAAGTGTCAAATAATTTATAATATTATAAAAATAATGGACTCAACAGGAAGTTTTTCTTATGCCACATTAAATAAGGGCAAATAGCTCCGAGTAAATGTTTGTGTACTTCGGCCTCGTTGTTGAATATTTAATTAGCTCGAGAGTTTTCGTAAATTTCATTATATGTTTCTTCCACTTTATACAAACTTTTACTTACTATTGTAGAAAATGTGCAGGGAATGCCTTAAAACTTAAAAATATTTCAGGACAGTTGGAATATAAATCTTTAAATTCATAATTCCAAAAATAGAACAAAATGGCATGCCATTTTTCAAAAAAAATGGATTATAATATTAGAATATGGACTAATAACCGCTTGTCAACTCATATAAAGATATTTTCTTTTCAAGCGTTCCAATATGCTGAATAATTTAATATAAAAAATATAAAATTCATAGAAAAAGTAAAATCCTAGCGCATAGTAATTTTCACTCATTGCAGTAATATAATTACTTCACAAAGAAACTTAAGTTATATTATAAAATAATATAAATTAATATATAATATAGATAATAGAATTATATTTTATATATTAATATATATATTAATATTATAATTAATATATATAATATATACAGATATATTTATATTATATATTATATATATATATATTATATATATATATATATATATATTATATATAATTTGGTGGTGGAGGTAATTTTCCTTTTTAAGGGTGTATTTTCGGTCAAAAGGACGTGATTATGGTATTTCTCTCATGACTTCTGGCATCATGCATACAGTGGACTAAGTAGTATTGTCATTTTCCCACTATGGGTAGATACGTATGATTAGGGAAGCGCACGTTTCATAGTGTTGATTAAGAATGTTATAAGTATTTTTAGAATCCATAGCATATGTAGGCAAACGATACAGGTTTGGACTGTGTACGGTTGACAGTGTCTCGGATTGTGATGTTGTCGCCGGTGTAGGTCGTTTTTCCAATAGTATTAACTTGTCTAATGTGGTTTTTTGTATATTTATTGTGTTCTATCGTAGGTATATATTATTATCGTAACCCTTAGTGTTATTGTTAACATTCATTGTTATAAATTAGTAGTTGTACAACGCTTTTTCTAACGTTCGTTTCGTTCTGTTTGATATTAATGGACTATTGATAAATTTTTTAATCATTAGGACTCTATATATATATTAATCTTAACATAACTATTATTCTGTATATCGTAATTTATTTACATTAGTTAAATTATTGATATATATTTTTCAAAATTATTTTATTGCTAATTGTTTTATATAATTCATTTATAAATACTTATGATTAATATTAGTTTAGATTAGCGTATCTTTCCAGCATGCATCTAGACAGGTTTGTATCTACCCCGGCGGCTGCCATCGGAGTTTCGAAGGAGAATATCACGTTGATAACATGCTGTCGATATTAAACTGTCACAGGAATTAGTGCAACAGGCACCTTTCTATTTACCCTTCCACCTAGACAGTGCGAGACATGGTTTCATGTCATGGTCGTGCAGATGAAAACGGCGGAAAGGCTGCGCAATTGTATCCGTTACGGTACCCAGGAAGAAGTCAGCCGAATCACCAGAACTTCTCGACTGTGTAGCGACGACTCATGGAGACAGGGACACTCGTATGTCGAGGAGCGTTTATTACACGATATAGGTGTGAACCTGTGTGTGAGTATTCGGCAGCTAGCAATAACGCATCTAGTTAGTAGCAATACAGAGTGGAGGGTACTACACGAACAGCTCCTATATCCGTATCACCAGTGGGTTCATGGCCTTACATCTGCCGATCATGCGCCAAGTCTGGCATTCTGTAGGTGGTTCCAGAGTGCGAGTGCGTCCCAGGGTTTCATCAGCTCCGTTCTGTCTACCGATGAGGCAACCGTCGGGAGGGACGGTATCGCGAATTTCCACAAAGACCATTGGTGGACTGACGCGAATCCACATGGCCGTATCCACGGCAGACATCACCAGCAATTCAGGATCAACGTGTGGGCAGGTATTTTAGGGGATCGGATCATCGAACCACATTTCGTATTTGCGTCTGACAGTCATTGAATATCGGGAGATACACTACCGGACCTTTTGGAGGAGGTATCTTTGGTTGTGCTACGGCGTATGTGGTATATGCATAATAGTGCCCCAGCAGACTTCAGCCGTGAGGTCCGCCATGGACCTACTTAATGACACCTACTACGGGAGATGGATCGGTAGCGAGTCCTATGAACTGGCCGGCACGATCACAAGACCTAAATCCCCTGGACTTTTATTTATTGGGCCACCTGAAAACATTGGTCTACGAACGTGGTCTCACCTCCGAAGCCAGTTGCAACAAAGGAGAGTCGAAGTCTGTACACATATTCGCTGCCATCTTTGAATGGGTACGGCAGTCTATGGTCCGCCTTAAAGATGCGTGCAATGCCGCGTGCCACACCGAACACCTTTTTTAAGTAGCCCTACGTCGCTTCCCATACCGCCTACATATGTGTTTGTGCGTTCTCACGTCTGCAATACGTTCGGACCTACTAGTAATTGCGTTCCATATACCCTGCTATGTTTATCACCATCTGCGTTTCTACCATGTACAGGGCGCATAACAACGATGTACTAGGTCGCAACCCTACGTCGTCTGTAGCTCCTATACAAAATAGTTTACGGTTTATGTTTATTGTAAATCGCTCGTAAGGGTGCTAGGGATCTACCCACCACACATTTTGTACGCATATTAAAGGGACACCCTGTATATACTGTAAGCAGTATGCAACTTCTCGATTTTTATCATTATTCATTAATATCATTGCATGTAGTCATAATATATGTGCATTGCACAGAATATATGATGTTGGCATCTGCTTTTAAAATTCGAATTTCCCGAAAAGGGGAAGTTACAAATAATTACTAATAAGTAAAATTGTAATTATTTTTTTTAAGGCAGGTATATATTTCAGTCTTTTATTATTAAATGAACATATATAATATAAAGAAAATAAAATAAACATTTACTAATTTAGAGACAGAAAATAATATTAATAAAATTTTTATAACTGTTATATACAAACACTTTAAATTTATCGCTATCGATGAGAACAGCGTAAAATAACAGCGGCGCTTCCACTTCCGCCATTTTTCAAAAAATGTAGCTGCGCTAGAGATAACGATAGTAAAAGTCACCGCTTTCGCACACTTCAAAGACTGGTGGTGGAAAAATAAATGAGTAGTGATTCACCTTAATGAAGATGAATTAATTATCGTGTAGATATCGATGCGGAAAAATTTCAAGAACAAAGTGGTAAAATGTACCATGGGAGTACGAAAGGTACGAAGAGAAAAAGTACATAGTAGACTGATGTAATAAATAAATTGATATAAAAAAAAATCTATTAGAAACTGACTAAAGATCGAGAAGAGAAAAATAGAAGATGTAGTATGCAGAAATAGAACGTAGAAAAAGAAGAGCCAGAAAGAGATATTAGAAAGGATTTAGAACATCTATAAAAGGATACGATAGCAAGCAGACACATCGTATATATGGCGAGAAATGTCAGAAAGGGTTGCCATTTACCTTCTATAGCAAGTGAAATCAGCAATACGGAAAATTAAAAATGGAAAGAGCTCCGAGATGTGACGGTATGCCAGCCGAGATTTATAAAGAGGAAGAAAATACAATGCGATGATTTTTAAGATTTTTTTTTAATGAAGTATAGTTTGATAAAAGGGTACTTGCAGAATGGAAAAGACTATGTTTTACTCAATTTAAAAAAAAAACTGAAAAATGCAGAGTTTTATTATCCCTTCTGTGTTTCGCGAGTAAAAAATTTTTTTTTGGAGGGGGAGAAACGTATTAAAGAGATTGTAGAAAACAGATTGAACAAATTGAAAGGTGCGTTTAGGAGTGGTAGAGGATGTGTGGATCAAATCTTTACTTTGAAGCAAATGATTGAGAAAATGAGGGAGAAGAAGAATAAATTGTATTTAGGTTTTATGGATTTGCAACAGGCGTATGATAGAGTTAATAGGGAAGGTTTATGGCAGGTGTTAGAGATATAAGTATATAGTGTCGTGGTAGGCTTCTGAAGGGAGTCAAAAGTATGTATGACGATAGTGAAGCGTTGTAAGAAATAAAGTGGTTGTCAATGGTGATTGGTTTAGGATTAACAGCGGAGTAAGACAGGGTTGTGTTATGTCTCCTTGGTTTATTCAATTTGTATATGGATGGGGTTATAAAGAATTCGAGGTGGGGATGGCAGGAAATGGTGTTAGAATGGTGGAGAATGGAGATGAGTGGAGGTGCCCTACCTATTATATTGCGGATGATTTGGTTTCTGTGTTGGCGAATCTGAAGAGAGTTGAGAGGGTTATTGGTTAGAGAGATTTGGCAGGGTGTTGTAAAGGAGATAATTTGAAAGTAACGTGGATAAGAGTAAGGTTATGGTTGTGAGTGAGGACACTCCTCAGGGTTTGAAGTTTATGTTAGATGGTGAGCAGTTGACAAGTGTTTGAGTTTAAATATTTAGGTATATGTTTGATAATAAGGAATTGGATGACAGGAGTGTAGTTAGGAAAGTGTGGAATGGCAGGAAGGTGGCTGGTTGCAATTAAATCGTTGGTGAATGTAAAGGGACTAAGTCTTGAGTGTGCTAGGTCTTACATGAGGGTATGTTTGTTACCTGTGTTATGTTATAGTAGTGAGACTTGGTCTGAATAGAAGTATAGATCTAAAGTTCAATGTGTTAGATGGACAATCTTAGGGTGTGTTGGGTGTGAGAAGAATTTTGATAAAGTGAGGGAATGAAACGTATTAGAGAGTGGTGTGCGTGTGAAGAAAGGGCGTAAATGAGAGAATTAAATGAAAGTATGTGGATGGTGTGGTCATATGGAAAGGGATTGAATGTGATAGTCGGTTGGTTAAGCGGATGTATAGTGGCGATTTGTGTTGGGACGACCGGCTGGGAGACCGAAGAAAAGTGGATTGAGTCAGTAAACGAATGTTTGAAGGAGAGAAATCTTGAGTTGTAAGGCGAGAAGAAAGGTTGAATAACAGGAGTGAATGGCGGGGGATTGTGAGGGGGTATGGTTGTGGCCCACCTGGGCCAAGGGATGAACCCTTACCTTGACGATCTACCATAGTGAGGGTCCATCGCTGTCCCATGAAGCTTTAGGGTGGATTTTCTGACTGCGATGAGTTCTCACTAATTAATGGTACTGAGGGGGCGGTAAGGCTGGGTTTTCTTTTCGACGTGTGTCATGTTCTCCTACGCTTTTCTTTTCCGATGCTCGTTACGCACCTGTACTCCCATTCTTGGGAAAATAGAAGGCATATAAAGAAAGAAAGAAAGAAAGATTGAACAAATCAAAATATGGGTTTAGACTCGAGAGGTAAAGTAGATCCCATTTTCCATCTGAAGAAGAATATGATCAGTTCATAGACCTGGAGAAGGCTTTTGATACGGTATCCGTACAAAAAAGTTCCGACTCCTATTCTTTGTACTCTTTGTGATAAAAGCCACGACTCCCGGCTCCCTCCACCCTCCAAAAAAAGCTCCAACCCCCGACACCGACTCTACAACCCTAAATTTTATTTTGCAACTCAAGTATAACATTAAAGTATTGGGAAAATAAATATAAGAATTTTTAATAATATATTTTACATAAGCATTACATTCATAAGAAAATATTTTCATAACATACAACTCGAAATAGTAATACTGATAAAAAAATATCTCTAAAAATATCAGAATAATCTGCATTTGCCAAAAAAAAAGAAAAGAAAAAAAACATGGAATGATATAATAATACACAAGGAATCCAATTCTATATTTATATTACAGTAAAAAAATTTAAATATATTTATAAAAAAAAACAGTTAAATTATGAAAAAAATGTGTTTTCGGGTAATATCTTACATTTATGTGTGTAAATATTAAAAATTGCACTTTTTCAAATATAAAGGAAGTGAAATCACTTCCTATTTCACATCCAGTAACTTAGGAATATATAATTTTTAACTTACATAATATTAAAAAATAATATAAATATAAACATTATGTAAAATATACAATTTTTGAATATAATACAAATAAATACATTGTGTGGATTATAATACAATAAAGATTTCTTAAACCTATTCTAAAAAGGCTGTGTCGTTTTATGAGTAACTGCTAAATCTATCCATGGTATTGATGCATGCCCATTTACCCAACATGTTCTCCTTTCTTTCTCTCTTCCTTACCCGATATAATGCCGAGGGACCTCCTTCGAAAACAAAATCACAGCGCCCACCCTCCGTCAGAGCTTGACGAAGACTTTTAATAGACTGATAGCTTAGGCCTTTGGTTTCCAATTCAAGTTCTTTGTTAGCTAATTTGTCCTTTATAGCCTAAAACAAAATAATAATAAAATCAACAATATAGAAAATTTATTTTGAGAAATTATAGGAATATATTTCAAAAGATTAAGAAACAAATAGAGAGAGTAATACATATCGAACAAATTTAAGTATTTTTTAAGATAAACTTTCAAGTTGAATAACCTTTCCAAAAACAGCGTTCTGATGAGGGGACAAAGGAAGACCACTTAATGACAAAAGTGAAAGATGATAAAGATTACTCGTTAAGGTTGTCAAAAGCAAATGCTCCATTTCGGCTTTACCGCTTGACTCCCTCATTTGTACTCCAGCTAATTCTACTTCTCGTAACTGACTCCGCCTCAAATGCTTGCCAGCTATGCGCATAATCTTTAAATAAAAGTTAAGATACAGTTAAATTGCAAAATTATTAATAAACAATATTTACTTTAGAGAGAAGCGAACTAAATTTGCCGGCATGTAAAGGACCGATAATATATATATATTACTATATATAGATTATATTATATATTAATATATATTATATATATAATATATTATATTATATTATATATATATTATATAAATATATATATATATATATATATATATATATAGATATATATAGTATATATATATATA
>JABUQX010102103.1:0-10000 GCA_015478945.1 Trachelipus rathkii | reverse complement strand
AATAATAATAATAATAATAATAATAATAATAATAATACCTCTGACTCTCCGAACTCTCCTCCGATAAGGCAAGTGAGTTTAATACTTTTCACACTCTCATTAAAAGAGAGAGAAGTGAAGAAGCTCTCGTGTCTTTCCCTCAGCGATGGATCGAAATCAAGTAATACTTCAACTCCTTCCAAACTGCAGTCAGGCGAGTAAAGAAGTCTACCCCAGTCTTCCAATTCAACTGAGTTAGTTGCCACAACTACGTGCTCCCGTCCGGCAACATGTTTACACACCTATAATAAAATATAATCTTATTACACATATAATTTTATTATTATTACCTGGGGGCAAGAATTAAAACTCGACTGCGAACATGTTGGTGGCGCTGGTTTGGGATAGTTGGCCTTAAAGTTCGATTTCCTGTGGTCCCCCCGTGTTACCCTGCATAGGGGATAAAGCACGTTAAAAGGTAGTTTTTTTTTTATTATTAAGCTACATCTAAACGATTTCGTTTACAAAAACTATTAAATATAATGCATAAAATATACTGATTAAATTTATTTATTTACTAGAAGAATTTTTTAGTGTAACAATAATTCATTTAAAAATAATTAAAATTGATCATTGATAATTCTACAAAATATTTCTCGCTCTTATCTTCCTAAATGACTTGCAAGCTTACCTCGATAACATTCATTTGAGACATGCCACTCTCCTTCAAGAGTAAAAAGAAAAGTCGATGAGATATTCCCATTTGAGATACTATGTTGAAAACGACATAAGCATTACGACCCAAAATTCCAACCAAGTATCTTAAAATCATGATCCCAGAAGTATTTCTGAAAATCAGAGAACACGTTATAAAATCAAATTTCTTCAACCATGATATTATTACCATTATATATATTTTCACGTCAGCATACCTCGTTGCAATGTTTGTTAGATCCATAGCCTCTGCCAATGCATCAAGTTCCGTTTGTAAAAGATTATAACTACAGATAAGACTAGATAAGTAAAATGCAGCCATGAATTCCAAAATGGAAATATGGGCGGGAGCATAATATTCCTTTTTATTTAATTTGGACATCGATCGCATTCTTAAAAGAATGCCTAAGCTCACAATTTCACCTCCGTGTTGAACTTTGGTTTTTAAATCACTACCTGTGAAGTAAGGATTATTCGCTTTCAAACCATCCAATGACAACTTTCCAAAATCCTGAAATTCAACATTAATTAATAGGTCATACAGCACTGGTTCAACAATATTAAGACACAATCACAAACGTGGGTTCGTCAAAATTAGAACGTTAGAAAAAGAGTTAATATAAAGTTTGAAACATTTTTAAGCAAATTTAAATTTTTCAAATTATGAAGCGAAGAATTATTTTTATTTCAAATCTTGAAACAAGAATTTAAAATCTTGTTTTCACTAATTTTAAGATTAAATTATATACTAAACAACCAAACAAAATTAAAATAAGAAAAATAAATAGAGTTATGTAAATCTTACAACTTTTTTTTAATTATATTTGAATAATAAATAGTTCTAATAATAATAATAATAATAATAATAATAATAATAATAATAATAATAAAATAATAATAATAATAATAATAATAATACCTGAAAGAGTCTGATATATTTATCTGGCAAGACCCCGTAGCACATGGGTTCACCTCTTCGTTGAAGGTTTTTCCTCGTCATATGCTTCGCTAATGCCATGAAGAGGTCTGTTAGTCTGGAAGGAAGTTTTCCACCAAAGTCTTCGTATAAAACACCAAAGGCGAGACACATAATAGGACATCTTGGCAACTCACCATATTTTTCTTGGCTTGATGTCACAAGAGACATTACCTACAAAATTTGAAATATCTTTGATGAAGCCACAACATATCACAAGCGACATTAATTATAAAATTTGAAATATCTTTGAAGTCGCAACATGTCAGAAGCGACGTTAATCACAAAATTTGAAATATCTTTGAAGTCGCAACATGTCAAAAGCAACATTAATTACAAAATTTTAAGTATCTCTGATGAAGTCGTAACATGTCACAATAGGGTGGAACGAAAAAAGTGATATATTTTTTTCCTAAACGTAATAGTGCGGAAAAGTTGCCTTTTGATATGTATGCTTTACCCTTAAAATTTGGGAGATGTACGACAATTATTACCGGTTCCCCAAGAGGTTTGATTGTAATGGTTTTTTGAAAATATGCAACAATTTTCTGATTCCGCGACAGGAATTATAGGTTGCCACTGGGAAAGGTACTTAAATATTTAATGTAATAGTACGTAAAATGTACGTTTTAGTGCATACATGTAACCACAAAAATTTGGTCAACATAGATAAACTTGCTCTGTGCTACAGCAATTTCCATTTGTAATTCTTTAATATTTTTATAATGCACGAAACACTTTTAACTCCCCCACCACTGTTTCGCGCCTTTCTTATACGCATGCATAACTAATTGCCAGCTTGTTTCATTTCTCATTTGTCATCATTGTGAGTCGAGCTTTAATATCGATAGCACGTGTTTTATTGTTTAATTATTTATTTGATTTATGCTATTCTTATAACACATCGTTTGAATCTTACGGCCTAAAATATGACGTCTACGCCGTCAACTTCATCAGTTTTAAAGACTAGAAAAGCTGTGAGTTGTATTGTTTTTGGTGCCCAAAGAGGGCTAAAAGACAGTGTTTAACCTACTTATGAAGATATAATGAAGTTTTTCTTGTGGTTAAGACATACCTCTGAAATTAAAACACTGGGTGAAATAGGTTAGATCATTTCTTTAAAGCTGACCGAGTTATGGAATAGAGCTTTTATTCCTATAGTATCGCATAATCGGATTATAAAATTATTTAGAGAGTATTATGGGAAGTACAGAAATCTTTTAAAACCATGAAAAGGGCGAAAAAATGATAACAAGTGCAAATTAAAATTAAATTTATTCCAAGAAAATGCCAAAAAAAGTGATCTGATATTGCAGCTTGCAAATGCACAGATTTTTCTACATGCAATTGTGAAAAATTTCGAAAAGTGCCTATTGAAAATTGCAGTCATGTGAACATCTACATCACTGCAATTTTCAATAGCCAGAGTAGATACTTCTCCAGCTCCATCTTCTTTATTTCCCAAACTATCGTCCACTTAATTTATTTTTTGAAATACCTAATATATACCTAATATATCTTAACATTTCCTTCTCCTTTCTTTTTCCTGGTAGCCACAATATCAACGGAACTCATGATCATTTTTCTCTTAGTTCGTTGGTCAATAAGAAACAATTGCACTTCTTTAGGCACTTTTCGGAATTTTTCACAATTGCATGTCGAAAAATCTTTGCATTTACAAGCTGCAATATCAGATCACTTTTTTGGGGCATTTTCTTGGAATAAATATAATTTTAATTTGTACTGTCATTTTTTAAAAGTTTTCTTTACTTCTCATAATAGTCTTTAAATAATTTCATAATCCGATTATGCGATACTATAGGAATAAAAGCTCTATTCCATAACTCGGTCAGCTTTAAAGAAATGATTTCACCTATTTCACCCAGTGTTTTAATTTCAGAAGCATGTCTTAACCACAAGGAAAACATCATTATGTCTTCATAAGTATGTAAAACACTGTCTTTTAGCCGTCTTGGGGCACCAAAAACAATACAACTCACAGCTTTTCTAGTCTTTAAAACTGATGAAGTTGACGGCGTAGACGTCATATTTTAGGCCGTAAAGATTCAAACGATGGTATTATAAGATTAACATAAATCAAATACACAATTAAACAATAAAACACGTAATACCGATACTAACGCTCGATTCACAATGATGACAAGTTAGAACTGAAACAAGCTGGCAATTAGTTATGCATGCGTATCAGAAAGGCGCGAAACAGTGGTGGGGAAGTTAAAAGTGTTTAGTGCATTATGAAAATATTAAAGAATTATAAATGGAAATTGTTGTAGAAACAGATCAAGTTTATCTATGTTGACCAAATTTTTGTGGTTACATCTATGCACTAAAACGTACATTTAACGTACTATTTCATTAAATATTAGTACCCCCAGTGGCAACTATAATTCCTGTCATGGTATTAGAAAATTGTTAAGTTTTTTCAAAAAACTATTACAGGATCAGGGATCCCGGTAATAATGTCGTTAATCTCCCAAATTTTAAGGGTAAAGCATACATATCAAAAGGCAACTTTTCCGCACTATTACGTTTGGAAAAAAAATATATCACTTTTTTCCTTCCACCCTAATGTCACAAGCGACATTACCTACAAAATTTAAAATATCTCCGATGAAGTCAAAATATCTCTGATGAAGTCCGATGGCTAACGGACTTTTGACTGAGGAGCATTCGACCGAACATGAAAATAGATTTATGAAACAAGAATGTTTTATAAAAATTTATTTCCTAACCTATAAGTTTATTTTACATGTTCCGCCAAAGATCAGTTCGGTCAAATGTTTATTCGGTCAAATGTCCATTCGGTAAAATGTCCATTCTGTCAAATGTCCATTCGGTCAAATGTCTGTTTGGTAAAATGTTCGTTCGGTCATATGTATGTTCAATCAAATGTCCATTTAGTCAAATGTCCATTTGGCCAAATGTTGGTTAGGTGAAAGGTCCGTTTCATCAAATGTCAGTTTGGCCAAATGTTATTCGACCAAACGCCCTGGCACAAGTCTAAAGTAGGAATGGTGACACGTTTGCTTGTAGAATATTTATAGGGCAAAGCTTGCTAAGTTGGTGGCTTCTTTTGAGAGCAAGGCCCTATATAAGATGATGATGGTTTTTTAAAAATCCATATTTTAAATGAGGTATTTATTCAACTCTCTCTCTCTCTCTCTCTCTCTCTCTCTCTCTCTCTCTCTCTCTCTCTCTCTCTCTCCTCTCTCTCTCTCTCTCTCTCTCTCTCTCTCTCTCTCTCTCTCTCTCTCTCTCTCTCTCTCTCTCTCTCTCTCTCTCTCTCTCTCTCTCTCTCCTCTCTCTCTCTCTCTCTCTCTCTCTCTCTCTCTCTCTCCTTCTTGCTCTCGATGCTTATTCTCGTTTTTCTGCGTTCTCTGCTCTTCTCTCTCTCTCTCTCTCTCTCTCTCTCTCTTCTCTCTCTCTCTCTCCTCTCATCTCTCTCTCCTCTCTTGTGCTTAGCCGATGTTTTACCACCTTTTTTGGGCGGGCTTTCGTTTTTGAGTTTTGTGTCTCGGATTGTTTTGCTTCTCGATTGCTTAGTCGGCTGTTTACCTCCCCAGTTGAGATTAGAATTTCGTGAGACTATTTTCGGGCGATTGAGGTTCGGAGAGAAGTGGTAAGTCTGAATTAGTTGTTTTGTCAGTCTTGGGAGTGAGTATCTCGACAAGGTGGGTTTATATATTATTTCATTTCGACTTAAGCTAAAATTATGCTTGGCAAATTTCAGCATAAATTCGAGCAAATTAAAATTTTTACAACTAGTTATAATGGAGTACTAAATATTTGTCAGTCACATGATAAGACAGGGATTAAGAATCGGAAAAGGCAGTTAAATCTGGTTTAAAATAGCTTGACTTCTTCTTCTTCTTCTTCTTCTTGGAATCAATTGGACCACTATTGGACAATAACGGAAACCTAAAGTCGAACAATACAGATGTGGCAAACATTTTAAATAATTTTTTCTCCTCAGTATTTACGAAAGAAAATATAATGTTCCTAACATGAAAGACGTACGGGATTTTCATGCAGATAGTATTTTAGATACATTTGAAATTTTAGAAGAGGAAGTTGCTTTCCAAATTGATAAGCTATTAATAAATAAATCACCTGGACCAGATGGATTTTATCCGATGCTCTAAAAAATTTGAAAGATATTATTTAAAAATTACTAAACACCTAAACTATCTTATAATTAACAAGGTTATTTCGCATAATTCAAAACTTGCAAATATAACTCTATTTTCAAAAAGGAGATCGGTAAGCTCCCGAATAATTACAGACCAATTAGCTTTACTTCTATAGTTGGCAAAATTTTTGAAGCAATACTAACTAATAGATTAGTTGCACATCTTGAAGATCATGGATTGCTCAAAAATTCCCAACACGGTTTTAGAAGAAATAGATTATGCTTAACAAATTTACTAGAATTCTTTAATGTGGTTATTAACGATGTAGATAACTATAAATCTTTTGATGTTATTTACCTAGATTTTTCAAAAAGCATTTGATACCGATCCCTCATCAAAGATTATTGAAAAGCTTAGAGCTCATGGGTATTCGGGAAAGACTTTTAAATTGGATTCAAAATTGGGTTATTGGACCGACGACAACGAGTCGTATTAATGGTGAATGCTCAGATTGCGTAAATGTTATTAATGGTGTACCCCAAGGGTCTGTCTTGGGTCCAGTTCATTCATTTATTATATGTAAATGACATTGATGATATTATTTTAGGCAATATTTCGGAATTTGCGGATGATACGAAAACTTGGAAATCGCATAATATGTGAGAAGACAATCAATTACTCCAAAGCGATTTTGAAGAAGATTGTAATTTGGTCAAAAACATGGCAAATTAAATTTTATACCGATAAATGTAAGGTTATACTTTTGAGAGTAGGAACAGTGAATACGATTACAAAATAGATGACTAGTTATCAAAGTTGTCAGTGAGGAAAAGGATCTCGGAGTATAATTAATTAAGGATTTAAAGTTTGCGAGACAATGTGCTGAAGCTGTAGAAAGCAAATAAAGCTCTATTCTTTATTGCCAGAAAACTTCGAATATAAATCTTAAAAAATAATAATATTTCCTCTTTATAAAACATTAGTTTGACCTCATCTGGAATACGCAGTTCAGTTTTGGTGGAAACCACAAAAAAGGAACATAGAAAAAAATTGAAAAGAATTCAAGAAGGGCAACAAATTAATACCAGGAAAGTTGAGAGGTAAGTCAGACGACCAACGACCACGCGAATTAGATATACATTCTTTAGAAACAAGATTGAGGGGAAAATTAATAGAAGTCTTCAAAATACTAATTTAAAAGTTTGAAAATATCGATTACAGGCATTGCTTTAGATATGATTTTAATGACTAAACACTTAGTAATGGACATAAGCTTAATCATAATCGATTTCTATAACTTACATAACAAAGATTTTCTTCTGCTACGATGTAAACTGAGAAGTGGATTAGTCTTCTCTTATGAAATAGTTGAACGCGGCAACATCGATTTATTCAAGAAAAGTTAGATAAACACTTTAAGGAAATTGGTTCTGTGAACTTTCACACTTCAAGAAGTTAGATTATATTAAAAACGATAGAATTAGATAAGGTGAAACAAACGAACTATGAGATCATTTGATAAATTAAAAATACATCTTAAGAATTTGGGCCGCCGAACTTATTGAACAGTTTTAATGTGACGCTTAGAGGTAGTCAACGCTCTAAGTCGGTGGTCTCATTACACTATCATCTTCATTTGTAATAACAGTTGATGTTCACGCTTAGAGGGTTACTTCTAGAGTTCTAAGCCGGTGAATCATCGATCACACTGTCATCTTAATTTGTAATAACATTATTGATGCTCACCACTTAGAAGGTTATTTCTAACTTCTAAGCCGGTGACCTCATCGACACACTATCATCAATTTGTATAACAGTTTTGATGTCCACCGCTTGGAGGGTTAATTTCTAACATTCTAAGCCGGTGACATCATCGATCACACTACATTAATATTTTGTAATAGCAGTTTTGGTGTTCACCGTTTAGAGGGTTAATTATAGCGTTCTAAGCCGGTGACCTCATCTTCCCTCAGACTAGGCCTTGAGTGGACTGTAAAGTCTTTAGCTAGGTCGGTGTTCTGTAGTCTGTAGTTCTTGTTTCTGGCTTCTTCTTCTTCTTCTTCTTCTTCTTCTTCTTCTTCTTCTTCTTCTTCTTCTTCTTCTTCTTCTTCTTCTTCTTCTTCTTCTTCTTCTTCTTCTTCTTCTTCTTCTTCTTCTTCTTCTTCTTATTATTATTATTATTATTATTATTATTATTATTATTATTATTATTATTACCTCTGAGTGGCAGTCAGGATGCCCAAGTGTGCTGAAGTACTTCTGCATAAAAGTCGTTGTTTGCTGATGATTGAGACCCGTGATGAGGAATCTTCTGTGAAGTGAGGAGGGAAGATTTTTGCACGAACCTGACCTTGAGGTCAGTATGACACTTGCAGAAGGAAAGGTCAACCCTTCAATAAGGTCATTCAAATCCCCTATTTCCTCCTCGCATAATTCATCATAACCGATTAGGAGAAACAATACCTAAAACCATTATTATTATTATTATTATTATTATTATTATTATTATTATTATTATTATTATTATTATTATTATTATTATTATTATTATTATTATTATTATTATTATTATTATTATTATTCACCCCAGCATCATATTTCAGTCAAAAATATTAATAATATTTTTACAATATATCTTGATCTTGTAACATATTTTAGACTGAATAATTCTTTTTTGATATTATTATTATTATTATTATTATTATTATTATTATTATTATTATTATTATTATTATTATTATTATTATTATTATTATTATTATTATTATTAGTAGTAGTAGTAGTAGTAGTATTACCTTTTCTTCAATCTTCCTCAAATGCGTCCACAGAGTATTCATGGCCTCCCTACTTAAGATATGTCTTGGTAATATTTCTTTGCACATATAAGAAAATAAAGATCCTCCACGAAAATCACGAAGGGTTAAGACGAAAACTAAGCTGTTCATAATATATTTTTATATATAATATATATATATATATATATATATATATATATATATATATATATATATATATATATATATATATTTTATATTTATATATATATCATCCTATATAATATATATAATTATACTATATAAATAAATACATATTATATACTTATAGATATAGGATAATACTATATACGGTATATCATATATAAGTATATATATATATATATATGATAAGTATAATATATATAATATATATTACTATATCTATATATATATATTATATATAGTATTATATATAATATATATACTATCATATATAATTATATATTCTAAATACTACCTGCAATTAATGGCTTTATTCATTATTAACACAAGGCCCTTTCCCTTTTCTTTTTTAATACGAGACCCTTCCCCCTTCTTTATTAACATTCCCCTTATATTTTCGAGAACAACTGGTTTGGTTTAAATTGTTCATCAAAAACGCTACAATCTCAATTACTTGACAAGTTCGTGAAAAAGTAGGCAAAATGGAAGAGAATAAGGGAGATAAATAATAGAAAGATGGGAAAAATAGATAAGTAAAAAGGAAAGGATATAATCAGAAGTCCAAGAGATAAAGATAAAGCCAAAAGAAAGAGATAAGTTAATACGACTTCCTGTACCCAAAACGGATTGAAATAGTCGAAGCCTAGGAATGTTGACACTGTCGTCAAAAATTTCAAATTAAGAAGTTTAAATAATGAAAAATAAAAGCAATAATGATAACACAAATAAAATATAAATAATAAAAATAATAAATAACAGTAATATTAATTAATTATCAATGGGAACTAAGGCAAAAGCAATTTCAAGCTACACAGCACTTCTGCGTTACTTAACCAGGAATAGGTGATTTAAAAACAGTAAACCTTGTTAGATGGGCAAAGCAAGTCGTATACTAGGTATGTATGGTATGTATGTATGTTGTTCCAATTTCATGATTGGTTCTGACATGATGGGACGTAAATCGACAGTTATTTAAGCTCTTCTTACTAACTGTACTTAGATATGCAACCTAGTACTACTAACACCGACGCTCGGGATGAATTTCTACAGAACCTTACATCCCATTTTGTGGGTAATTGAGCAATATCGGATAATGAGAATGGACAACATATATATATATATATATATATATATATATATATATTATATATATATATATATATATAATATATAATATATATATATATATATATATATCTCTC
>JABUQX010102102.1:0-12500 GCA_015478945.1 Trachelipus rathkii | reverse complement strand
ATATATAATATATATATATATATATATATAATATATATATTATATATATATATAATTATATATATATATATATATATATATTATTATAACTTTAAATTTGTCAAACCATAATCTATTAAGTTCTTTTAGAGGTGAGAAGAGATGAGAGCGAATAGAATATTATTAAGATTAGTGTAAAATATGAATTTAACCGATTATGCTTATAAGTTAAGCTAATATAAATACCTCCTTTTGTTGTGATTTTTTACTGGGTCACTGAGAACTCTTCACTGTCAATACAGATGTCACCCAAACAGGTATTCTCACTAGAAATTAGCCCCTTTATAGTATATTTCTCTATTCCATAGATGAAGAAGGGGGTACTCTCTTTATCTTGAGATCCCGTTTGCTGCCAATAGACTTTAAAGCCATCAAAAGTGGTAGGGCAAGTGGAGCAACTCCACACCACTTCCAGTGTGCAAGGTCCGGGAGTTATGTCAGTGATTCGGGAATATTAAACTATTATATAACTAATATATATATTATATTTAATTAGTATATATACTATATATATATATATATATATATAATATATATATAGTATATATACTTATATATATATATATATATATATATACTATATATATTTTAGAAATATATAATATATATATATATATATATATATATATATATATATATATATATATATATATAATATATTTATATATTATTAGGTGACCGTCACTATAGGGGGGAGAAAATTATTTTCCGAATTTTGTCAACGGGAACCCCACAAAATGATCAGTCTTTGCAGATTTTTCGATAGCCAAAGTTTGAGCACGATTGGAGCATGTTAACCCGTGCCACTGGGCTTTTAAAGTTTCAAAAAACTCGAATTTTTTGGCTGGCTTAGCGACGTCTTGGGCCGTAATCTCTGAACCTTCTCATTTTTTCTTCATGATTTATGTCTCAAATCATAGGCAATATTGTTCTAAGTAATTTATATTATATACATATTTGTTGCTACTTATAGTCGAACCGAGCTATAACAGCCTTTGCCATCAAAAACGTGACTAGGAACCTCTATTAACGAACTTATGATATGAGAATTATTTAATATTTTTCAAAGTATGAAATTAATTATGATGGAATAAAATGACAGAATGTTTTTGTTTTTACATATTTCAATGTATTTTAATAAGAAAGGAGAGTGACATTGCATCGTTTGCATTCTTTTTTAGAAGGATAAAATAATGAATAATCTATTCTAAAGGTTTGCTCAAAGTGATTTTTGAAACATCAGGATACAGCTTTCGGCATTTGTGTACTACCTGTAAAACATTTTGTTTGTGCTCCTCATCTTTAGTGAGGAGGTGTATTAAAGTCTGTAATTTATTTCACTCCTCGTTTCTGGCGACATTCATTAACGACCTTTTAGTGACTTCCAATCCCCCCATCCTTCCTTAAATTTATATTTTTCAGGGCCAGCTACTGGGGGTTCCTGAGAAAATGTGCGGTTTAAATCTGGAGACGCTTCAAAGAAATTCGGTCCCTTGGTAATTGAAGACAAAATACCCTGCATTAACCAGTTCTTCCAACTGGTGTCTTCGAATTTGGGGTTTACAATTCATTGAATTTTCTGTATCGGTATCCGGGTGGGTGGTGGTGTGGTGGTGTGTTGGGGAGTTCATCAGCCGCGGCTTCTGCAACCCTCGTGGGGGGTGGAGGCTGGGGGTATGTGACGCAGGGGTCGGTGTGGCGGCGGGGTGGGCGGGTAGGTGGTGTGGGGGTGGTGGCGGGGGGTGGGTGGGGGTTGGGGGTGGTGTATTTAGGACTTTGTTCGCCCATTTTTTCCGATTTTCTTCGGTCGAAATTGAGGATCAAAGAAACATGAGGCGCTACAATTCTGCATTGAAATACAACAAATGGTTTGAAGAATTTCACCAGAGCTTTCTCATAGATATCTTTGTCAATCTTCTGATAGTCCAACAAACTTCGCAAGAGGTCAAAGTCTTGCTTGGGAGCCAAGCTTTGCAATATACTCTAACGAGAAAAATACAGACAGCTTCTAAGGCACGTTGTTCTTCATGACTCAGTTTGAATCCGCGGAACAGAAATATCTTCAGACAATAGATGGCCTTGGCCATCCACCTGGCATGACTGATGGCATCTGGAGATTTAAATTTCACTTCCGTTCCATTCATTGCTCCTACAAACATCAATACCAATTGTAGGAGCTCCTTGTAATCGTCTCTGGGTTGTGATTCCGTGAGTTTAGTGTTACAATCCGCAGTTATGTTGGCAATTACTTCAGAAGTAAAATTATTATGAAATTGTCAGAAATTGTCTTTTCACAATTTCGTTGATGATACCTGAGTCATATTGTTTCTTGTTGAGCTTCGCCCATGCATTTTGGAATCTCTTGAATATATCGGGTTGAGGCCCAGTTGTTGATCCGAACTTACATTCGAAAACGCCTCTCAACATGACTTCAAGAATATGGTGGCGGCAAGCTAGGTAAAGCAGCTCTCTACCCAGATGTTTTTCCAAAATTGTTACAAGGCCCCTTTTGAGACTTCCTGTGTTTGATGCAGTGATGTCGAAGCACATTGCTATGATAGTATGGAAGACACCCCATTCCTCGAGACACTCATAAACAGCCAGGCCTTGTTCTTCACCAGTGCTTGTGTTTGTACAGGAACTCTAGCAGTTGGTTCATTTTCACCATAAGAAATTAAAACAGCTATTCGTTCTTTCTTGCTCTGTCTTTAGAACGTGTGGTAGAAGTTTTCTGTCCCAATGAACTACAACAGCTTCCTTCTCTGGTATATAAATTCGTTCCAAGATCTTCTCAGTGTATTTTTCTCTGAATACTTTTCGCCTTTCATGGATGGTGGTTTTAGACACTTTGAACTCCTCTGGATTCTCCCCAAGTGCTTCTATGGTAGCTATGAGTATTCATGTGGTATTTCTGTCAGATACCTTACACCGATCCAACAACAGAAATAGTTTCATGGTTAAAATTTCCCTAACACCACGCTTCATCCTTTTTCTATGAGATGGTCAGGAAGTTCCTCGGTTTCTTGAGAAGTACCAGAACGTCCATTGCAGCACATCGATGGCTCTAGCATCATATCTTTCATGCTTTGTTTTTCCTCTTTCATCACTGTCCTCCTCTTTCTTCATCATCCAGTCTCTATGAACAAGTAAGAAGAGAAAGAAAAGCGACCAAATTAATTATGATCAATAGTTAACGTTACGTGGCTTATCTTGTTGTGTTGTGTGCTTTTTTAAAAATACAAAACAATGAACAAGTGAGACCGTAAACGCTACCTAGAAAAGATCAATATTCAAGCGAAAAATAAAGAAACTTAATCTAAGTTTGAATAAACATTCCGGCCTTGAATTTGCTCGGTCATTTTCGCAAGTTCCTTTTGTAGTTTTCTTTCTTCAGGCTCGAGCTAACTTCAGATCAACTCCAAACATGGAGCCTGGCCGACCCTTTTCCCTTTGTTTCAAAAGAAACCCCTTGTCTTCTTCTGATTTCATCATGGGTAGGCATTCGTGATGGGCGAATCAAAGATATCATCTACCTTTTGAAGCGAAAAACTCTTGATTTTGTTCTTTTCAGCTTCTGATTGTTTATATTGGTCCTTTTGTACATTTCTCAACTCTGCGTGAAGTTTCTCTAATTTAGTAATAGCATCTTTCGCATGGTTTATGTAGGAATCCGAGCTTTTCCCCAGAAAACAAGAATTTCTTGTTATGGTAATTTTTGCTGAATCTCTTAGATTCAATTTCACAGTACGCAAATTGTAGAACAAAGTGGCCAAAACTTTGCGATTGGAGGGCAATTTAAACCGCGTTATTGGTGAGCCGGAGAACCTTCATGAAAATTTATCTTTTGGTTCTTGCTTCTTATGGCAGAGGGGAAGCCATCTTTCTTACTATTTTATTTCAATCTGGAAAAAATTAATATAAATTAAACGAATATGGTTTTGGAAATTAGATTTAAAATTAACAAAACAAAAAGAAATCAAAAAAAAGTCTCCGTTAAATCTAATTTATATGAAAAGGATGATATAACGATGATGAGGCTGTATAGCTGGGTTCGCCTAGAAGATAGAAATAAATATATATAGAACATAAATTAGTTAATTGATAATGCCTATGATTTGAGAAATAAATCATGAGAAAAATAATGAGGGTTCCGAGATACGCCCCAAAACTTCGTTAGTTCAGCCTAAAAAAAAGCGTTTTTTTTGTTACTTTGAGCGACGCAGGCGGCACGGTCGTTCACATGCTCCATCGAGCTCAAAATTTAACTACCATAAAATTCTGGAGAGGCTGATCACTTGTGGGTTCCCGTTGACAAAATTCCAACATCAATTTTTTACGGTCACCCTAATATATAATTCATATATAATATCTATATATATATATATTACTATATAATATTATATATATATATATTTAATATAATATATATAATATATATATATATATATATATATATAATATATATATATTATATAGATATATAATATATATATATATATATATATATATATATATATATATATATATTAGTGATGGAGCGAAGCTGAATTTTTTCATAACCGCGATTGCAGCTTTTCTGCGGTCGCTAAAATTTTTAACAACCGCTGTTGAGGTTTTTTTCGTGGTTCTTAAATTTTTCAACAACCGCGGTTGCGGTTGCGGTTGCGGTTGCGGTTGCGGTTGTGTTGCAGCGTGGGCAATAAAACAAATTTAACAATGGCTTTGCTTACTACTACTACTACTACTACTACTACTACTACTACTACTAATAATAATAATAATAATAATAATAATAATAATAATAATAATAATAATAATAATAATAATAATAATAATAATAATAATAATAATAATAATAATAATAATAATAATAATAATAATAATAATAATAATATTATTATTATTATTATATTATTATTATTATTATTATTATTATTATTATTATTATTATTATTATTATTATTATTATTATTTTATTATCCTGCTTATTTATTATTATTATTATTATTATTATTATTATTATTATTATTATTATTATTATTATTATTATTATTATTATTTTTATTATTATTATTTTTATTATTATTATTATTATTATCTAAATTATATTTTGTTAAAATTTCATCAAACTCTTTAGAGAGATACTCTCCCGTGTGTTTCTCATGCAAAGGTTCTGCAGATAATAAATACTAAGGTCATTTTTCCAAATTTATCATTAATACCATTACAAGTGAGAGATAAGAGATACATCCCGGATGATGTATCGGACCAGGTATCGGTAGTAAATGTTGTTATTTCCTTTCAGTTGGGTAACAAAATTTTGATCTTCTTTGGTGACTGAGGAGTGAATCTTGTCATATACTCTGTTCTCATAATAATGGCGCTGTTTAATTTTATATTGTAGATTGACTTCAGTTACGAACCAAATAAAGACTATGCCTTTAACACAACTAAAGGGAAGATTCAGCATAATAATTATCTCTGCTGCTCGATAATCGAGTAGTTTTGATTTTGAATCATCATTGTCGCAAGGCCTAATTTTTTGATAGCACTCCTCTAGAGTTTGAGATTTACGTTTTGCCTCAATTTTCATTTTTTGCAGAGGTGTCTCTTTTCTTTTTTTCTCTTTCTTTCTTATCAGATACTTTCTCAGATAATAGTTCTCTACATTCTTTTCGTGCAACGATCGAAGGTGATATCGTTGATAAATTAGTGGTGCTTCCTCCTTTGAGAGAATAGTTTTTATTTCACAATTTGCATTTAAAAAATTCATTTGTTTCTTTCAAGTAAAATTCCCAACACACGCTCTTTTCTTTATCGTAACACTCATTTTATTTCTCCTGTGCGAAAGTTAAGAAATGCAAAGTCCCGATTTATTTCGTGAAATGTTTTTCTATAATTAGATATTTGAATATTTCTGCGAAAAAAAAAACTGAATATTATATTACGTACTCTAAGTCTAAGGCAAAAGAGAGATATTTTTGAGAGAGATAACTTCCTGACAATCACAGTTACGGTTATTGGAAAGACCTGTGAGAACCGCACCTTTTTTGCTCAATTTTATAGAGGAAAATAATTTCTTGAAATGTTTCAGACTATTAGTTGCGGTTGTCAAAATTATGTCGGTCTGCTTCGGAATTTGCTAATTGCGGTTGTGGTGGCGTTATTCGATCACACTAGATAGTAGTTACACGACTATATTCAGAGGGTTATGGAAATCTGGACTCCTGGAATCCTGAAGGATTCAGGATTCTGAAAGTGTTTCCAGTTTTCCAGGACTTGGAAACTGGAAATACTGTTGAAATTTAGTTTTAATTCCAGTATTTTTCTGGAATGGTATGTTGTTCCAGGATCCAGGAACTGGATAATGAAACTGGATATAAATAGTATAGTATATATTTATATATATATAATATACTATATATATATATATATATATATATATACTATATATATAATATATACTATATAATATATATATATATATATATTATATATATATATATATATGTACCATCCATAGAATATGTACATGCTTAGAGAATATGTACATGCTTAGAGAATCCGTTCATGCAAGAGAGAATACACGCATACGCACACGCACACACCCCGCACACTCACTCCCGCTACCCCGCGTTATATATATATATATATATATATTATATATATATATATTATATATATATATATTATATATATATATATATATATATCTATATATATTATATTTATTAGTATATATATATATATATATATTATATATATATTTATATATATATATATAGATATATATATATTATATATATATATATATATATATATATATACCGTTATAGCGTAAAGTATGCGCGCGGCACGCATGTATTTTTCCGCGGCGTCTTTTCGCGTCGGTTCCGCCCCTCGCGAGAGACCGTCAAAACAGCAGCATCCTCACTGTTCAATCGCTGGCATTCGACTAAATAAAATGAGGGGAAAATGAGAGAGGGGAAATAGAGGGGTGAAGAGAAGGAGGGAGAGAGAGGGAAAGAAAATCTAATTATAGCTTAAGCCTAAAGGTGTAAGGTATCAACTGCCAATTATAACGCTAAGAACAAATGGCGTGGGAATTCAAGAGGGTAGAGAAATGATTTTAATTACCTTTAAATGACAGGTTTAAAAATTTATGACTTTTTGTAAGAAGGGGAGATTTAATTCCTTTGTATTGAACCTTCACTTCAACTTGACAGGTTTAAAAATTTATGACTTTTTGTAAGAAGGGGAGATTTAATTCCTTTGTATTGAACCCTCACTTCAACTTGACAGGTTTAAAAATTTATGACGTAAAATAACAATGCGTGGGAATTCAAGAGGGTAGAGAAATGATTTTAATTACCTTTAAATGACAGGTTTAAAAATTTATGACTTTTTGTAAGAAGGGGAGATTTAATTCCTTTGTATTGAACCCTCACTTCAACTTGACAGGGGGTAAAGAGAGGGGTGAAGAGAAGGAGGGAGAGAGAGGGAAAGAAAATCTAATTATAGCTTAAGCCTAAAGGTGTAAGGTATCAGCTGCCAATTATAACGTTTATACATAGGGTAAGTTGAACAAAGCACCAGATGTTCTTGTAATTGACACCAGTTCTTTGTTCTTGCACTAACAAGAATACAGTTCAACACCTGTTACACGAAGCTGAAGAAACACATACATAATACATACATACATACACATACATACATACATACATATAAGAATACTCTCTCTCTAACTAACTAAATAACTAACTATATATATATATATATATATATATATATATATATATATATATATATATATATATATATATATATATATATATATATATATATATATATATATATATATATAATTACTATATATATATATATATATCATATATATATATATATATATATATAATATATATTATATAGATATCAAGTTCAATTGCCGACATTGTCTTGCGAATTTCCTAAGGTCGTTCATATTTAATATATACATTTCGCTTTTCTAAATTTGTAAGTTTCTATTTATGTATTTTGTTAAAAGTTAATGTTATTTACTTATTTATTTTAGTGTTTTATTATTTTATTTTTAAAAAAGTTGAATATATTTTTAAAAAGTTTTATTTATTTTGCTTTGTTTTCTTTAAACATTTTGTTATTTTACTAAAAAATTTATTCTTTTCATGTTTATAAAGTAAAAAAATTTGCATTATTATATATACAAAAGCAGTAAAGCAGTAAAATCAGTAAATCAAACTGCCTTCCAGCCACCCTTCCATGCTTCCATATCTATTGATCTATTGATCTATTGACTATTGATTGATTTGTTGATCTATTGATCTATTGATCTATTGATGCAGAGTCATATTTTTGTCTATAAGCATAACACTAAAAACTTTTGATTTATGTTGTTTTGTTTCTTTAAACATTATGTTTTTACTAAAAACTTTAATTTATTTTTGTTTTGTTTTCTTTAAACATTTTTGTTTTTTTTACTAAATTTCTATTCATTTTTATGTTACAAACGT
Source organism: Trachelipus rathkii (assembly GCA_015478945.1). NCBI lineage: Eukaryota > Metazoa > Arthropoda > Malacostraca > Isopoda > Trachelipodidae > Trachelipus > Trachelipus rathkii. The sequence continues at coordinate 3,933 of JABUQX010102102.1, read as the reverse complement.
AAAAATTTTGCATTTTACATACCCTAAACATAAATCAGTAAATCAGTAAATCAGTAAAGCAAGCCCCTAGTAAATTAAAGTACCATCCAGCCACCCTCCTACCCATTCGTGATCCATTATCTATTGATCTATTATCTATTGATTCAAGTCATATTTTGTATAACATATCTTAAAAACTTTTTATGTTATTTGTTTATAACTTTTAAAAAATTGTGCATTTTTACGATACTCTAAAGCAGTAAAATCAGAAATCAGTAAATAAAACCACCTTCCGTATCCTACCATGATCTATTTGATCTATGATTCAAGTTCATATTTTTCTATAAAATTGTGTTATGTTTACATACTCTAAGCAGTAAATCAGTACATCAGTAAATCAAACACCTTCCTATCTTCCATGATCTATTTGATCTATTGATCTATGTCTATTGATCTAGTGATATCAAGTCATATTTCTATTAAAAACTGTTATGTTTTAATACTCTAAAATCAGTAAAGCAGTAAATCAGTAAATCAGTAAATCAGTAAATCAGTAAATCAGTAAATCAGTAAATCAGTAAATAAAACCACCTTCCTATCCTTCCATGATCTATTGATCTATTGATCTATTGATTCAAGTTTCTTTCTCTTTAGTATAATAAATAAGTTCTTTGGATAAAAAAGCGGCGAAAGGAAAACAAGTTTTTATTTTAAAGGTTATAACATAAGTGCAGACATACATAATCGTTTACATATTAAATTTTTAGCATCAAATATATTTACAAGTTTATTAAAAGAAACATTATTTAAAAAAACATTATAATGAAATTAAATACAGTATACACCACATAAATTAGAACTGATAGGTTGTACAGGAAAACATAAGGTCTTAACATATTGAACATTATTATATTTTAAAAAAGATGTTACATAATGATTACTAAACATAAAATCTAAATGCAGAGAGTCAAGGAAATATACAACATTATTTTGATTCTTATACACAGCTATCCAGTGACCATTGTTCGAAACATCCCGAGGAGAAGTGTTGAAGATAAGTCCAGAGTCGGTATCCAATTTCACAGAGCTAAGTTCATTACAGGCGAATACACCTAAAAATCTTCTTTCGTTTCTAAAGGCATTTAATATTTCTTCTTCATTCATCGTTAATAATTCAAGATTATATTTCGTACTCTGTCAATCTCGATGATTTGAGGATGTTCCAAATACACCAGAACTGATATTGAGGATGTCAAACTTTGTCCAAACTTGAGACTTAACCCTAATGTGCCTTTTCTTAGGATATTAAGATGATAAGCATTACAAGCTGAAAGATTAGTTGTGAGATCGTAAGCATATAAATTACTGTTTTCAGCATAAGTCTTGAGATGAGATCAACACCTGTACCGTTTTCGCTGCAGGATACAGTATTTGCAAATAAATCGTAAAAGACGCGAACATTGAGAATGTGAGCCTTCGTATATTCATCTCATAATCACGACCGTATGGTTACCATTCCCACATAGGCAAACTGATACCTCTAAGACCGAAATGTGTAAATTTAAAGGTGACTTCCCATAGTTTCCAGAATAGGCATCGTTTTTTCTACAATTCCATTATCTTACCTCTGAGGGTAAGCTGCATTGACGATGTTAGGTATTGTTAATACTGATAATCCTTGGGGAAAGTTAAAAATTTTTAGTCTCACTTCCTTGATTTTGGATATTTTGCTGTATTCAGATCAAAAAGAGATTCTCTATTTCCATATGCTTTAGGGGAGATAATTTCCGTTACGTACATAGAGTAAGCATCCAGATTTGAAAATAGGCTTTGGAGCGGTAGTTGTGGCTGTACTGCTATGGACATTAAGCGCAAATTGAGGAGTTAGATCTAGTTAACCTCCGAGCGTGTGTCACTGATGGATAGAATAAGTCTTCCTGAGAGCAATATATCAACCGTTTTACACGTCCATAATGATTCGTAATTTTATTTTTTAGATTTAGCAGCTTTGTCCCTATGTTTCTCTACATCTTTTAAATTGTAATACCCACATGCTTGTAAATGGGACTGTTTAGCATCATCTGAATAATTTAGCAAAGTCTCAATATAACTTCGATAAGGGTAACTTGCAGCTGATGCTCCTAGAGATGTTTCATTTAAAAACACCTCAAGTTGATTGAAACATGTATACAGGAAATTTGTCTCGGTGGATACTATGTGGTCGGTGCCTGTGAGATATTTGAACCATCTTCTGATATCACTAACGTAGTCATTCAGATATAAAAAAACACTTCGAAGGATCAAGATATTGGTCAGAAAGTTGCCAGGATGTTGAATTCGAGAGGTTACATCTGTATTTGTGATGGTAAACGGGGTTAATACTAAAATTGAGTCCTCACACTGATCTGTGTAGGATTCACAGAAAAGAGATCCAATTCGCTCTTACAGCAGTCGGGGCTGGAGGGATGGAGGAAATGCATCTTGCTACTACAATCGCTTGACGTATAATGAGGAGAGGTATGTTTAAACATTCCTTATATACGAAATAGATGCAGGTTATTATTATTTATGTAAAAAAGTTACCACTTATCACTGATATTAGAGAGCAAACACATCAATACACTTTTTCTTTAGTGGTCCTTTATTATTCCTCTTTAATGGTTTTTTACGACCACCTACACCTTGACCAGTCATCTTGCGTCGTATTTTTCGTTAACCATCGTCTAACAATTTCATCTGAAACATTTCGGCTAGTCGACGGTTTTACAGCACTACGGAGGTGTCGGACACCCCCCATAATATTGCCTGGATTGTGTTTATTCCTGTTCTGGCCGCTTTTTTAGCAATTATTTTACCTCCTGATTTAAACCAGGGGGAAAAAAATAAAGGCCTTTCTTTTTTTAACCGAAAATAAACGAAGCAAAAAATCCCCTAAACCATTAACCCCTCTGACATTCTTTGATCCCTGAAGAACTCTTTCTCTTTCCATTTATTATTTATTATTTTACCGTAAGCTTTCTTTCTTATTGTGTACTTTACACACTGCTGCTCCATTTGTGAATGGGTATGGTTTGCCTTCGACAGTCCTTATATAAACGCGAAAACTGAACTGAGTTGTGTTTACCATAGGTAAGTAGTGAACATAGAAAAGCTTATAACTTACGTCCTTATAGGAAATGAAACTACTGCTAACAATAGAGGCTTTGTATTTCACACATACTGATGGTCGACAACATCTGTATAAACATAGGCCATACCTGGATCTGAAACATCTTAGTAGGCAAGCATACAAAATGTAATGAACTCTGTGTCATTTTTTGACACATACTCTTCCATCGTTGGTATAGAACGCAATAGATCCGTTTAGAGATGGATTTGAGTATTATTTCCCGATATTTTGTATACATGTGAGTAATTACAATTACGAAACCAACCTGAGGCGCGGAAAATAAATAAACTTATATCTTTCAGGTTCACATGCTCATGAGATTTTAATGTGATTAACACGTTATCTTCGTTAGCGGATTTATTAACAAGAAACACTAAATCTTTACATATTTGACTTTCTTCAAATTTTTTGTTTAAGTCTATGAACACATCCGTAACCGATTTATAGTGACCGTGCTCTAATAAATAATTTTCAAAGAAATATTCATTGGTGCCTCGTTTGATGGTTGCAATATTAGGTTTACTTTTTAATACATTTTTAACATTATCAACATTTCTAAGTATCGTGAACGCCAAATATTGAAAACAGGCATATTCTCCTATATCGGCGTCGGAGAGATTATTTCACTAATCCTGCATTCGATACATTTCTGCGATCAAAGTTATTTCAGCTGTTCAATAATTGGGTTGATATAGCTGATATGTTATTTTCAGGATACAGATCCATAGAAGCCGATGAAGGCAGCGTTAAATAGAAAGGATCTTACTCTCCATTTCACATTAAGT
>JABUQX010102101.1:0-11715 GCA_015478945.1 Trachelipus rathkii | reverse complement strand
TAATAAAGTTTAAATCTAAACTTAAAAATTTCAAATATATGAAAAGTATTTTAATATTGTTTAAAAATCTTAATAAAATTTTCATACCTTATTCTACCATAAACATGATACTTTAACATAATATTAGGCCTTATAAAATTAAATAAGCATCTGTTAAAAAAAACTCTACTATATGACTGTATGTCACATAATAATTTAACGAACATTTAAATCATTTATCTATAAACTGTTTTAACAATATGAATATAAAATTTTACCAATTAAAATTAAATAACTACTTTACATATGCAATTACTTCATCAGAGTGTGCAGTTTATCAGTCAGGTTTACAGGAATGGAAAATCTCACTAGGAATCCTCCTTGTTATATTCTTTCTGATGATATCTAACCAACACAATATAGCTTACCATACCTACTAACATGTTTTTATTTACTAAATAAGTTAAAATATTGATAAGAACATAATTATATACATATATGATCATCATAATCAGCCATTCTCTCCCCAAGATGGGGGTAGGGTGCGAGCACCAGAAACAGAAAATAGTAAAAAATATGGACGCAAATCGAAAAAATGCCCAGCCTTTATACTAGCGAGAATCGTCCGCAATCAAAAATTCACATACCAGAGTTTCACGGGACCGTGGAGGGCTATCACTATGCATCTCGTAACAATGTAGGGTTCCACTGGTCCAGGTGGCCACAACCATAACCCCTCCAAAACCCCGACATTCACTCCATTTACACACATTTCTCTCTCCAGGCATTCCTTACTGTCAATCCAGTTTTTCGTCTCCCGTCTATAATCGCTTAAACCCACCGAACTATCATCATCCTTTCACATGACCCAAACCATCCAATACTTTAATTTATTCTCCTTTTTACCCATTTCTTCACAACACAAAATTTTCTATATTTTCATTTCTCATTTTACCATTCTTCAAACACTAAAACCGCCCCTAGATGCCTTCTGAAACATTGTACTGAGATCTATACCGCTTATTTCAGCATAGTCTCGATACTATACATTAACACAGTGTAACAAAATATCCTCATGTAAGACTCTCTAGAGCACTAAGACTTATTCTTTACATAACACCAAGGATTTAAATGACCATCCACCTTCTACTATCCAAACACTTTCCTTACAGAATCTTGATATTTCAATCCGTTCCCTTTTCTTCCAACATATACCCTAATCTTTTAAACTTATATTTATTATATTTAAATATTCAATCATCTAAATAACTTCACACCGAGACTATCCTCACTCACAACATAGTTTACTCTATCTACGAATTGTACTTTCAAACCTCTTTCTACACACCCACTGCCAAATCTTTACCAATCTCTCTTTTCTTCAGATTCACACACAAAACAAATTCATCCGGATATAAAAGGCAGGGCACCCAGCCTGGCACCCTCCCCTATAACCCCAACCTCTAATTCTTTCATAACCAATCCATATACAAATAATAACAAGAACAATAACACATTTCTCCTCATCCCGCTATTAATATTAAACCATCCCTTCGACTCATTTATTCTTAACACGTTCCCTCCTCATACATTACTTTTGATTCATTTCAGAAGCCTCCACAACTTCAGGTCACTTTACTATTAATCCTATCATACGCCTGTTGCTAAATCCTATAAAATATATAATATATATCAATATTAAACAACAGCTATAAATTCAATAAGAAAAAGTTTATCCAGAATCTACCCACCTACTAAATATAATTTACAAGTCCTTACTCTTAAATTTTATTATGGTTTTGTTTGTCTAATATTTTATTAATTACTTAAGATTCCTCTATACAAATTTCATAAAAAAAACCTCAAAGATAACTGACGTATATTTCTAAATTTAAATTTTCTAAGCTTCAGCATTTCTTCATGATGAATAATAATGAATTTAAATTTTTATTTTTATTAAACTCCGAATAAGCAATTTTCAAAGTAAAATGTAAACTAATTGGGAAAAATCTAATATGAAACTATCGATCGTCCACAAAAATTAGACAAATATTAAAGTGCCCTAAATAAAGACTGTGGTAACTTGATTTATTCGATCAATATAATACACTCATTATTACATTTTTCTTTTCTTCTTGAGCTTTCATTTGTACCTATAAAAAACCTTAATTATACGAAAAAAGGCAAGGGGTTTAAATGTACTCTTTCGTATACTCCAAGGGTTATGTAGGTATGTGTGTGTATGTGTTTGTGTATTAAAGTTTTCCCTCAAGTTCTTTTTTAGTAACATTGAGCTAAATGAAAACAGAAAAAGAAAGGAAAAGAAAGGTAAAAAGAAAAGAAAAAAAAAAAAAAAAAAGGCAATAGCTATTCCTAAATTTTTTGGCTGATTTTTTTTAGAGTTTTTTTCAGCTTTTTTTTATTTTGTTTTTAGCTTTTTTATATATAGCTATATTTTGTTTTTTGAGAACGTCGATCTTTTAAGATCGTCATTTTTAGAAACGACTCTTCTATATTAAGGAATAAAGAAATGCATTCATTTTCATTTTCTTTTTTCCTCTTCCTCCCCCCCAAAAAAAGAAGTAGAAGAACAATGAAAAAAAATAAAGATATTTATTGAAAGTTTTGCTGATTCCCTTTTTTTAGAGTAAGAATGGGGTAGGGGGAGGGTTAAAGATGAAGGGATTCGGGTTGGATTCGTCGACCAAAAAGCCCTTCCAAAAATCCCTTTCCAATTTTTTTTTATATATCTTGAGTAATACCAAAAAATATTGATTTCAGCTTTCATTATTGCATTAATAAATATCAGGGAATTTATTATGCATTTAATACATAGAATCGTATCGAATGAAACTAATTTAAAATTATTAATAATATATAATTTTTGGAACAAATTATTTGTATATATATATATATATATATATATATATATATATATATATATATATATATATATATATATATATATATATATATATATATATATATATATATATAAATAGTATATAATATACTAAATATATATATATATATATATATAATATAATATATAATATATATTACAAGTGGCGTATATTAGAGGGGGGGGCCAGCGGGGGGAGCCCTGGCCACCCCCCGAAATTTTCTAGACACTAAAAATTTTTAAGTATCATATCTGTTCGTTAATAATATAAATTGCAGAAGTTAAATTAATATATATAATTCGTCGCTTCAGGAAAACAAATCTCCTACAGTTCGTTAGTTGTAAAACTAAACTTGAAAACCATCAGAGACTGCAACATTTAGAATTTCACTGAGTTTTGCAAAGAATGTGTAAAACGCCATCTGAATCTGAACTGAGTATTGAAATTTGCTGTACTAAGAATTAACAAATTCCAAAAATACAGATTCAACATTCCTACTTCCGAACCCACAGACTATTATCGCACATCCCATTTATATAACTTCTGATTTTTTAGTTTTATGATACTTGTACTTGAAACAATGCTAGGAGAGTTACTTTGGAGTTGACATTGAACTCAATTCTGATATATATAAAATATATATATTATATATATAATATATAATATATATATATATATATATATATATATATATATTATATATAATTATATATATATATAATATATATGATTATATATATGATTCTGATGTCGTTGGGTAAAGAAGTGTTAAAAACAGATTGTCATCGCTTATATTATTGTTTATTATCTAGAAATTCATAATTAATACATTAAAAATTTCACGCAGCTCAATAATTAATGATTGTCAAGAATTATATGCTAGTCACCTACGATAAAGATCTGCTAAAAAAATAGTCTTCAAATAATAAAATATTAGGTCTCATTATAAGAAACAGGGCTTTAGAAGCCAACACTCTTATAATTTAGTTTTCCCCTTCGTATCGTGAACTTGAACACTTCTATTTACAGTTTTTAAAGTTAATTAATTTAATATTTCACAAATATTTCTATATTGAACTGAGTCAGTTTTATAACATCAAAATACTGTCACAGGCAACTACATATATTTCTGGGTAATTATAGAATTAGTTATGTTTTAAAATGAAGTACAATTAATGATGAAGTACAATTAATAATGAAGTTAATAATGTACACACTCTATTAATTCTGGATAATCGACTTCCATCAAAAACCTAAAATTCGACCTCATTTAAAACACCTCTCTTTTTCGTAGCTTCGAAGCAGACTCTCGCCGAGTCGAACATTTTTTTCTCGTTTTAACCAGTTGGTTATATATTGAAAGGATTAATGATAATTCGCGTTTAAAATCAACATGAGTGTTACACTGCATCAATTCATTGTATATTGTCACAATTTAATGAGCCAATTATCGATTAATAAATTTCAAGTATGGTATTATTTGCTAGCATCATTAATAAAGCAATATTTCCGTAATGCTTTAGGTTGGTGGATTTAAAAAAAAATACCGGGTTTCCGGAATTTTTTTTTAAAAAAACGAGTTTTTCGGCCATGTAATAAGGATCTAATTTTCCCAAAAACATTTTTTTTTTTTTTTTTAAATTACTAATTTTGTTCAAGTAATATGATCAAGTCTTTTTTAGGTATGTTAGCATTGAAAATAACCCTCAGTAAATACAATTAAATGTAGAGGTAATACAATAATAATATAATGTGCCATAGATTAATGGAGAGTTAGTAAAACTGAATTAAAAATTTCATTAGTGTTCTAGGGTCATTATAATTAATAATACAATTTAATTACTGTTTCCTTATTATTATGATTATTATACTTATTATTATTATTATAATATTAATTATATATAATTATGTTAATGATAATTTAATCATATATTAGTAATTTCACACTCAACTAACTTTCTTTTGTAATATTTTCCTAGATAATAAAATAGCTATTATTTAATTAAAATATATATAATAATAATATATAATATATTCTTCATCTACCTTTGGTCCCCAGAAACTGGCTGGTGGTAAGGTTCGTAACAAGCATCAGAAAAGGAAAAAGCAGTAGAAGAATAAGACAAAGTTCGGAAAAAGAAGCCCAGCCTAAACCCCCCCCCACTCGTTCGCATAAAATTTAGTGTAAGAGAACTCGTACCACAGTCAGAAATCAACCCTGTAGCATTCACCGGGCACTGCGAACGGGACCCTAACTAGGGCCACTACCGATACCCCCTCACAAAACCAGCCATTCTCTCTCTTTATTATGCACCTTTATTCTCGCCTCTGCCAAACTCACATTCTCTCCTTTAGACTATTCGTTACTAGACTCTCTATCACTTCCAAGGGCCGGTCTGTTTTCAACACGACGTCGCCACGTATACATCTAAGTGATATGCTTTAAAAACCGACTTATCATTCAATTATCCTTTCCAACATGACCAACCATCTTCAACACATACTTTGCCATTTATTTCGTCTCATTTACCCTTTTTCACACCACACAACTCTCATTACATATAAGTTTCATTCCTCATTTTATCAATTCTTTACACCTAGCGATGCCCCTTAAATTGTCCCATCCTGAACATTGAACTTTGAGATCCATATTACTTCTTATATACCAGACCATAGTGCCAGCCTACATAATCCACAAATACCCAAGCAGGCTAACAACATACCGCTCTGTCGGACCGGTTGATTCCGAAAGGCTTGTTGCTGAAGGATTTGGCAATGATTTATTGCACACCAGCCACCTTCCTGCATCCCCACCCTTTCTACTAACTAGGAGACATAACATATCCCTTCCTCATTCCGCTATTAATACCCTAAATATTAAACTTCAGACACTTGTTCCAGCAGCTCACCATCTAACATAATTTACAACACTGGAGACTGTCCTCTACTCACAACCAGAGCCTAACTACTTATCATTACGTTTACTTTCAAACCCCTCCTTGTTACACACCTTGCCAAATCTCGTCTACCAGTTCTCTCAAACTCCTTCAGATTCGCCACACAAACTAAATCATAAGCATATAATAGGTAGGCACCCTCACTTTCAATCTTTCGTCATCATTCTTTAACTCTCCATTTTTCCTGTCACGCCAACCTCAATTCTTTCACAACCCCATCCATACAAATTGAAAGACCATGTAGACTATACTACGCCCTCTTGACCTCGTCAGCTCAGTAACTCACTAAAACTCATATCATCTTTTGACACCATTATATTCTGACACACGACTCTCTATCGTACTCAATACTTTTTTGATTTCCATTCAGAAGCCTATCACCTCAACACACATATATATTCACTAACACCCTGGCCTTAGACCTTCCCTAGTTTACCCTATCGATATCGCCCTGTTTGCCCAAATCCATAAAACCTAAATACATTTTATTCTTCCTTCTCATTTTTCTCTCTATCCTTTGGCTCTCACTCAAGATTTGATCACACCATCCTCTCTATCTTTAACTCCCTCAACGCACCTAGTTCTCTCACCAATCAGTCCTTCAGTCCACTCGGCGCACTCTTTCAACCAAAACACCAGACATATATTCTTCCTAACAACACTAATAAACTAAATTACCCTATAATTTCTACAGTTCCCTTTATCTTCCTCTTACGCTTATATAAGGTTACTTATTACTGCTCTCCTCCGATCCCTCGAAACTATAGCCTCCATAAACGCTTATTGGCACAACTATCAGATCCAATCATATCACATATCTTGCCTCCATTCTTGATAATTTTCCAGTAATTCTAACTATATCTGCAGATTTACCATCTTCAACTTTCTCACTTAACCCATTACCTCCTCTTTGCTAAATAACCTCATCCCAAATACCCTATTCCTTCTTGTACCATCAAATCCACAGAAAACACAGTCATTTCACCTCATCAGATTACTGACGCCAATTTTACATATACATACTTTTCAAAGTGTTCTTTCCACACTCTAAACATCACATACCATTGTTCTCAAGCCGTTACTTAAACACCATCCCTCATTCATTGTATCTAAAGACAGGTTACCCCTTATCTAATCTCTTAACCTTTTCGCAGCTTCCTTCCAGTAGAGCTTTCTAATTCCCTTGTATGTCCCATTCATCTCCGTTCCAAACATGTTCATTTACCTCTGCTTTTCTCTTACGTATGCATTTTTTAGCAATATTCCTTTTTTCCTCCATATATATTCCAAGCATCTTTCTTTTGACAAAACATTACTATCATTTGCTTTTTCAGTACATAACCATGCTTCTATCTTTTATCTTTATAACGCATTGCTTGCATCTGGGCTTCATTTCATCAATCCCCATTACCATTCTTGCTACTCACACCCACATACATATCTTGCATTGCTAACAAAGGTTTCCTTCATTTGCGTCCAGATTTGTTCAGTTTTATCTGTTCACATTCAACTAATTTATTTACAAGTTCTCTCACATACTTTTCTCTATAACCTTGTTCACTTAACTTCTCCCTCTTAATTCTCCCTCCTTCCTTATCTCTTCCTTCTCCATCCAAACCGCCACTAACTTAATCTTACATAAAACAACATAAACATAATGACCCGATATTCCCATCGCCAACCAACCCCTTTCACTGATTTAGCGTACATCACATACTTTAATTTCACCTTTTTCACTAACATAAAATCAATCATACTTTTCACTTTGACACCATCTCTACCTACCCATACTCTCGTATACATATGAATAATCTTATGCCTGAAGAATGTATTACTTACACACATACCTCTCTCCTCTCAGAAAGTAATCACCTTCCTACGATTCTCATTTAATCCCTCAACCTCAAAGGAACCAGTTATACCATCCATTTTCGATCAATTATCCAAACATTTAAGTCGCCCAACACAATCAATCTGAAGTTCCTACTCACTCTATGCAAGGCATCATTCAGATTATCCCAGGAAATCACACTCTCTTGAACACTACTTTCAGATGGACCATATGCTACAGCCATCCACACCTTGACCTTCTCAAACATAAATTTGACTACTAGAATTCTAGCACTCACAAAATCAACCATAGTCTGTGCCACAGGTCACTCATCAGAATCGTAACTTCTTCTATCCCTCTCTCATTCCTCTACACTCCGTACAGCATACAACTGTGTTTTTTTAAAAAAAAAAACATAAAATATATAAAAAATAACCTTGTTTTCACCACACCTCTAGTTTCCCTACATACCTCAATTTTTAATCGTCCTCCTCACTCTTTGAATTGCGAGCGTAGACTGACGTGGACTCACTCTCTCGGCAACGCCAAAACCGTTAATAATCTTTCTCGTAAACAACAATAAGTATTAATATTATATTTATAATTATATATAATATATATACTATATAGTACTTATTATTTTTATGTCCTTATTATTACTCATATATTATACTATATTTAATATTATATATATAGATATATATAATTATATATCATATATAATAAATATACTATATATATATTAATCTAATATATATATATGATAATACATATATATTAATATATATATTTAATATATTAACTATATATTATATTATTATATATATATAGTAGTATATATATATATTATATATATATATATATATATATATTATATATAATAGTATATATATACATATATATATATTAATATTTATATATATAATATATATATATATATATATAATATATTATAATATTATATTAATATAATTATATATATATATATATATAATATATTAATTATTGTAATATATAATATTAATATATATATAATATAATATATCATTATTTATTTTTAAGGCGGCGTATGTCAACCTTTGAAAGAGTACAATACTCATTACCATAATAGCTTTTAAATAATTTAATTCAATTATAAATATATATATTGTTTTTTTAAAAGTCTTATTGGAACGATCTACTACTTCCAGCGTTGTCAGTGTTTTTTTTTACGCTTATTAGTGTAGTTTTCGGTATGCCAAAAAATTTTGGTAATTTGGGTAAATAAAGAAGTTTGAAGCAATACAAATTTTCCTTCAATTTAACCTTATAAGGATCGGACAACATTCTCTCGCGCATTTTGGTCACCCAAAGTGAAGTTGTGTCAGCTCTAGACACCAGAATTATTTACAGGCCGGCTTACGATGCAAATAGGGGAAGGGGTCTGAACTTCCATATAATAATTAATATATTGATATATACTAATATTATATATATATATATATATATATATATTATATATATATTATATTATAATATATATATTATCATATATATATATATATATATATATATATATATTATAAATACTATTATATTATTATAATAATATACGCTAATAAAAAGTAAAGCGGGGTAACATCAGAATTATGGGGCAACTTCAGAATTGTGTATAGTATTTATGTTTCCCAAAAGAAGAGAAACGCTAAAAAAAAAACTTTTTAATAAAGCTTCGTAGCAGACCGTCTTAAAAAAAGCTCTTTTGTACTTTTTAGACTGATGTTTATCAGTGGGCAAAAGTCACACCTGCACCAAGTAAAAAACAACATTTACTTCAAAGAAAAATAAACTTCTTATCTCGCCTTTCAAACTTACATAGATTGCAAGGATTATTAACTTTTTATGTACATGATTAGTCATTGTACTCCAACAATTTAAAACATAACTCCCAGAAAATTCACCAGCCTGCGTCTTTTCAATCCAGGCTTTAAAGTTTAAATAGGAATTTATAAAACGATTGTTATAGTATACTTTGATAAAAAGTATATTTAACATTTATAACCCGGGGCTTTCGGAATTTTTATTCAATATCTTCCTTTGTCTTTCCTACCATGCACTCTGGTTTTCAGTTTAACCCGCACTCCAGAGGGTCCAACTCTTCAATTTGGGCGTCTTGGAACCCTTCATTAGAGAGACCTACGTCCAATTAAACAATAAAGACATCTCAGTTTTGAACTAATTTATACAGGCTGGAGCCAGAACTTCAGTCTGGCTCGGCTCCGACTCTCGGGTACATGTGCATCCATCACTTAACTTCTGCATTCAGGACTCTATTTCAATTCCATTTTCTCTTATGCACTCAGTGCATTTCTCACCCCTCTACGAGCATTTCCAGGTTTTGTTGGGGCTCAAACCCCCTTACCCTTTGACTGGTGCCAATCGACTCTAGGTAACTACGAGATCACATCGGGGGCATCGGAAACATATATAAACATACCCAACAACAACAACAAAATAAGAAGAAAAGATGCAAACGTGCCAAATAATTATAAAAAATATCAGTCTAGAATCTTGGCAAACGCTGTACTATTACATTCATTACCTACTACTACAAACTAGGGAAAGCTCATTTTCAGCTGTGTCAACCTCAAAAATGGTGAGTTAATAAATTTATATTTATTTTTTAAGGTTTTCTGAGATTGCCCCAGCAAAAATTTTGTTACCTTTTTTTTAAAAAAAATTTTTTTAAAAAAAGTTATTTATTAATATATTATTATTTCGATTTACTTACATTATAAGAGATTAGGCAAATACCCATACTTCAATACCATATTTTATAACTATAAATGTAATTGTTATAAATTTTAAGTTACACTTAAACACAAAAATTGCACTTTTTTTCTGGTTACCCGCTTGCGGTATATATATATATAGTATAATTAATTATATAATATATATATGATATTTATATATATATATATAATATATAATATATTAATATATATATTATTATAATATAGATTTATTATATATGATATTAATTATATATATATATATATTATAATATATTATACTAATATATATATTATATAATTATAATATATATATATATATTTAATGGTACGCATTTTATTCATATGAAGATTTCCTCGTTACATTCGGTCAGGTGAATCGGTTGCGTATAGGTCAAAAGGGTATGTTATTCAAGCACCAAATAACTGCGTCCTAGATAGCTCAGCGGTTAGAGCACTCGCCAAACTAAGAGCGAGAGACCCAGGTTGGTCACTGGTCGGTTCGCGTTTGTGAGTAAGCTATTCTCTTCTTACTCGTCAGTGCTCAGAACTTTAAAATTCGAGACACCCCCTCCTAGAAGCATTTTAAGGCTCTGCCCTGTGAGCCAGGTTTGAGTTAACTGTAAAAAAAGTATATTTATTACTATATAATATTAATATTAATAATAATATATATTATTATATTATATATATAATATATATTTATATAATATATATATAATATATTATTAAATTATAATAAAATATATTTATATATATATAGGTGCAAGTACGGAGCGTGATAAGGTATTTTACTACATGATTGAGTTGCGTCCCTCCGATTCACGCCCACGTACACACGAAACACACGCACACACATATAATATCATTCAGACAGACAAGACCAGACCACTCTGAAACACCTCCTCAAAAATTAGAGTACTATACTATATATATATATATATATATAATATATATATATATATATGACTAAATATATATATAGTGATTTATATAGAAAGATATCTGATAATATGTTCTATAAGTCCCGTAGAAAATTAGTTATATTTTATATATAATATAGACAAAAGTACAGTGTTGTTAGTGATATTGCGCTGGAGGCGATATATGAGGATTAATATAGTATTATGATAGGGTACTTATGATGAGAGTAGGTAAAAGGGGTATAAGTAAAACTTAGAGAAAGATATATACTTTAGGAGGGGTTAGACATATAACTTCGTTAGAGCTCGAAGTTACAGTGTTGTAGTAGGTATCACTTTGGCGCGATACCT
>JABUQX010102100.1:0-23059 GCA_015478945.1 Trachelipus rathkii | reverse complement strand
TTCTTTAGGTTATTTACACCTCACGGGCATAGCTCTATTCAAGACGGGGAACTTCTCTAGGTAATTCACACCTCAGGCATGACCCTATTCAAGGAGGAACTTTCTAGGTAATTCACAACTCACGGCATAGCCCTATTCAAGGAGGAAATTCTCTAGGTAATTCAAAACCTCACGGGCATAGCCCTATTCAAGGACGCGAACTTCTCTAGGTAATTCACACCTCACGGGCATGGCCCTATTCAAGGGGGGAACTTCTCTAGGTAATTCACCTCACGGACATAGCGCTATTCAAGGAGGGGAACTTCTCTAGCGTAATTTTACACTCACGGGCCATTAGAATCAAGGGGAGAACTTCTCGAGGTATTCACACCTACGGGGCATAGCCCTAATTCAGGAGGAGGAAACTTCCCTAGTAATTCGAAACCATCACGGGCATTAGCCCTATTCAAGAGGAACTTCTCTAGGTAATTCACACCTCACGGGCATAGCCCTATTAAAGGAGGGGAACTTCTCTAGGTAATTCACTTCTCACGGGCACAGCCCTATATCAAGGAGGGAACTCTCTAGTAATCACACCTCACGGCATAGCCCTATATCAAGAGGAAACTTCTCTAGGTATTCACACCTCACGGGCATAGCCCTATTCAAGGAGGGAACTTCTCTAGTCAATTCACTAATCATGGGCATAGCGCTATTCAAGGAGGGGAACTTCTCCTGGTAATTCACACTTCAGGCATAGCCCAATTTAGGAGGGGAACTCTCTAGGTAATTCACACCTCACGGGCCATAGCCCTATCCAAGGAGGGAAACTTCTCTACGGAATTCACACCTCACGGGCATACACCTTATTCAAGAGGGAACTTCTCTAGGGAATTCACACCTCACGGGCACAGCCCTATTCAAGGAGGGGGAACTTACTTCTTAGGGTAATTCACACCTCACGGCATAGCCCTATATCAAGGAGGGGGACTATCTCATAGGTAATTCACACTCATGAGGCATAGCCTATTCAAGGAGGGAACTTCTCTAGGTATTACACTCACGGCTAGCCCTATTCAGGAGGGGAACTTCTCTAGGTAATTCAAAACCTCACGGGCAAGAGCCCTATTCAAGGAGGGGAACTTCTTTATAATTCACCACTTCACGGGCATAAGCACCTATTCAAGGAGGACTCTCTTAGGATAATTCAGCAACCTCACGGCATACCCATATTCAAGGAGGGGAAATCTCTAGGTAATTCACACCTCACGGGCCAATAGCCCCTATTCAAGGAGGAACTTCTCTAGAGTATCACACCTCACGGGCATAGTAGCCCTATTCAAGGAGGGGAACTTCTTTAGGTAACTTCAACCTCACGGGCATAGCCTATTCAAGGAGGGAACTTCCCTAGTAATTCACACCTCACAGCATAGCCGATTCAAGGGGGAACCTTCTTCTAGGTAATTTCACACCTTCACGGCCTAGCCCTATTCAAGGAGGAGAACTTCTCTAGGTAATTCA
Organism: Trachelipus rathkii; assembly: GCA_015478945.1. Taxonomy (NCBI): domain Eukaryota; kingdom Metazoa; phylum Arthropoda; class Malacostraca; order Isopoda; family Trachelipodidae; genus Trachelipus; species Trachelipus rathkii. The sequence continues at coordinate 21,559 of JABUQX010102100.1, read as the reverse complement.
AGCCCTCACGGGCATAGCCTTTTCACAGAGGGAACTGTCTCTAGTAATTCACACTCACAGGCAATGCCTATTCAAGGAGGGAAATTCTCTAGGTAAGTTACACCTCACGGGCATACCCCTATTCGAGGGGAACTCTCTAGGTAATTCACCACTCACGCATAGCCCTATTCAAGGAGGGAACTTCTTTAGGTAATTCAACTCAGGCATAGCCCTATTCAAGGAGGGAACATTCTCTAAGGTAATTCACACCTTCACGGGCATTAGCCCTATATCAAGGGAGGGGAACAGCTCTAGGTAATTTCACACCTCACGGGCATAGCCCTATCAAGGAAGGGAACTTCTCTAGGTAATTCCACCTCACGGGCATAGCCCTAATTCAGGAGGGAAATTTCTAGTAATTCACACCGCACGGGCATGAGCCCTATTCAAGGAGGGAACTTCTCAAGGTAATTCACAATCACGGGCATTAGCCCTATTCAAGGGGGGGAACTTCTCTAAGGTAATTCACACCTCACGGGCCAGCCCTATTCAAGGAGGAGAACTTCTTAAGTAATTCACACCTCACGGGCATAGCCCTTTCAAGAAGGAAAACTTCTTAGTAATATCACACTCACGGCATAGCCTATCAAGCGAGGGAATTCTAGGTCAATTCACACCTCACGGGCAAGCCCTATTTCAAGGAAGGAACTTCTCTAGGTTAATTTCACTCCTCACAGGCATTGCCCTATTCAAGGAGGGAAGCTTCTCTAGGGTAATTCTAACCTCACGGGCAGAGCCCTAATTTAATAGGGAACTTCTCTAGGTAATTCCACCCTCACGGCATAGCCCTATTCAAGGAGGGAACTTTCTCTAGGTAAATTCACACCTCACGGATAGCCCTATAAGAGGCGGAACTTCTAGGTAATTCACACCTCACGCGGATAGCCCTATCAGAGGGGGAACTTCTCTAGTAATTCACACCTCACGGCATAGCCTTATTCAAGGAGGGGAACTTCTCTAGGTAATTCATACCTAACGGGCATAGCCCTATGTCAAGGAAAGGAACTTTCTAATGATAATTCACACTTCACGGGCAAGCCCTATTCAAGGAGGAACTTCTCTAGGTAATTCACACTCACGGGCATAGCCCTATTCAAGGATTGGAACTTCTCTAGGTAATTCACACCTCACGGGCATAGCCCTATTCAAGAAGTGTAACTTCTCTATATAATTCACACCTCATGGGCATAGCCTTATTCAAGGAGGGGAATTTCTCTATATAATTCCACACCTTCACAGGAATCTAGCCCGTATTCAAGGAGGAACTTCGTTAGGTAATTCACCACTTCACGGTCAACTAGGCCCTTATTCAAGGAGGGGAACTTCTCTAGGTAATTCACACCTCACGGGCATAGCCCTATTCAAGGAGGGGAACTTCTCTAGGTAATTCACACCTCACGGGCATAGCCCTATTCAAGGAGGGGAACTTCTCTAGGTAATTCACACCTCCGGCAATTAGCTATTCGAGGAGGACATTCTCTAGTAATGTCACACCTCCGGGCATAGCCCTATCACAGGAGGGAACTTCATCTAAGTAATTCACACTCACAGGCATAAGCCCTATTCAAGAAGGGACGTCTCTAGTAATCATCCACGCATAGCCTATCAAGGAGAGGAACTTCTCTAGGTCATTCACACTTCACGGCATAGCCCTATTCAAGGAGGGAACTTCTCCAGGTAATCACCACCATTCACGGGCATAGCCCTATTCAAGAAGGGAACTTCTCCTATATTAATTCACACCTCACGGGCATAGCTCTATTCAAGGAGGGAACTTTCTCTATATAATTCACACACTCACGAGGCATATCCCTATTCAGGAGAGGGAACTTCTTTAGGTCATCACACCTCACGGGGCATAGCCCTATTCTAGGATAAATTACCTAAAGAAGTTCCCGTCCTTGAATAGGCTATTGCCGGGAGTGTCGAAATATACCTTAGAGAAGTTCCCCCTCCTTGAATAGGCTATGCCCATGAGGTGTTGAATTACCTAAAGAAGTTCCTCTCCTTGAATAGGGCTATTGCGTGAGCGAGTGAACTTACCTAGAGAATTCCTTCCTTGAAATAGGGCTATGCCGGAGGTGTGACATTACTTAGAGAAGTTCCCCTCCTGAATAGAGGGCTATGCCGTGAGGTGTGAATAGCCTAGAGAAGTTCCCTACTCGAAATAGGCTATGCCCGTGAGCGTGTGAATTCCTAGGAAGAAGTTCCCCTCCTCTAATGAAGGCTATTGCCCCGTGAGGTGGGAATTACTACGAGAAGTTCCCCTTTTTGCAATCAGGGTGATGCCCTTGAGGCGTGAATTACCCTAAGAAGTTCCCTCCTTGAATAGGCTATGACCTAGGTGTGAATTACCTAAAGAAGTTCCCCTCCTTGAATGGCGATCCGGAGGTGTGGAATTAATATAGAGAAGTCCCCTCTGAATAGAGCTATTGCCCGTCGTGAGGTGTGAATTATATAGAGAAGTTACATCCTTGATAGGGCTATGCCCGCTGAGGTGTGAATTACCTAGAGAAGTTCCCCTCCTTGAATAAGGGCTATGCCCGTGGAGTGTGAATTACCTAGAGAGTTCCCTCCTTTAATAGCCAAAGTTACTAACAGTAAATTGATAAAAAAGTTTCCCATCCTGAATGGACTATTTCCAGCATCTTTAATTACCTAGAGAAGTTCCATCCTTGAATAGGGCTATGCCCTGAGGTGTGAATTACCTAGAGAAGTTCCCCTCTTGAATAGGGCTATGCCCGTGAGGTGTGAATTACTAGAGAAGTTCCCCTCTTGAATAGGTTATGCCGTGAGGTGTGAATTACAGAGAAAGTTCCCCTCCTTGAATAGGGTATGCCCGTGAGGTGTGAATTACCTAGAGAAGTTTTCCCCTAATTGAATCAGGGCTATGCCGTGAGGGTGTAAATTACCATAGAAGAAGTTCATCCCTCCTTGAATAGGGCAATACCCGTAGATCCTAGATAGAAATTACCTAGAGAATTCCCATATCCTTGAAATAAGGGCCTATAAGCCCGTGAATAAGATGAAAGTTAACCGAGAGAAGTTCCCCTACTTGAATAGGCTAATGCCAACAGCTGAAGTGTGAAAATTAACATAGAAAGATTTCCCATTCTTGGTGAAAAGGCTATGACCACGGAAGGTAGTGAATTATAATATATAACCTGCATAGGGCTAGGGCCGGAGGTGTGACGATTACCTAGAGAAGTTCCCCTCTTGAATAGGGCTATGCCCGGGAGGTGGTGTGAAATACCTTGAGAAGTTCCCCTCCTTCAATAGGCTATGCACCGTGAGGTGTGAATTACCTAGAGAAGTCCCCTCCTTGAAAAGGGCTATGCCCGTGAGTGTGAATTACCTAGAGAAGTCCCTCCTTGAATAGGGCTATGCCCGTGAGGTGTGAATTACCTAAAGATGTTCCCCTCCTTGAATAGGGCTATGCCCGTGAGGTGTGAATTACCTAGAGAAGTTCCCCTCCTTGAATAGGCTATGCCGTGGAAGTTGGAATTTACCTAAAAAGAAGTTTCCCCTCCTTGAAGAGGGCTCTGCCCTGAGGTGGGAATTACCTAGAGAAGTTCCCAACTTGAATTAGGCTATGCCCTGTGAGGTGTAACATTACCTAGCAGAATTTCCTCCTTGAATAGGCTATGCCTGTGAGGTGTGAAATTTACTAAGAGAAGTTCCTGCTTGGAAAAGGCTATGCCCGTGACGGTGTTGAATTACCTAGAGAAGTTTCCTCCTTTGAATAGGGCTAGGCCCGTGAGGTGTTGAAGTACCTAGAGAAGTTCCCCTGAATAGGGCTATGGCCGTGAGGTATGAATTACCTAGGGAAGTTCCCTCCTTGAATAGGGCTATGCCCGTGAGTGTGAATTACCTAGAGAAGTTTCCCCTCCTTGAATAGGGCTATGCCGTGAGGTGTGAATACCTAGAGAAGTTCCCCTCCTGATAGGGACTATTGGCCCGTGAGTAGTGAATACCTATAGAGGATGTTCCCCTCTTGAATAGGCGCTATGCCCGTTGAGGTGTTGAATTACCTAGAGAAGTTCCCTCTTGATAGGGCTATGCCCGTGAATGGTGGTGAACCTAAGGAAGTTCCCCTCCTTGAATAGGGCTATGCCCGTGAGGTGTGAATAACCTAGAGAAGTTCCCCTCCTTGAATAGGGCTATGCCCGTTGAGGTGTGAATTTTCTAGAGAAGTTCCCCCCTTGAATAGGCTATGCCCATGAGGTGTGAATTACCTTAGAGAAGTTTCCCTCCTTCAATAGGGCTATGCCCGTGAGGTTGAATTACCTAGAGAAGTTCCCCTCCTTGAATAGGGCGTTGCCCGTGGAGTGTGAATTACCTAGAGAAGTCCCTCTTGATAGGGCTATTTTGCCCGTGAGGTGCTGAATTACCTAGAAGAAGTTTCCCTCCCGTGAATAGGGCTTATGCCCGTGAGGTGTGAATTACCTAGAGAAGTTTCCCCTCCTTAAATAGGGCTATGCCTAATCGTGAGGTGTGAATTACCTAGAGAAAGTCCCCTCCTTGAATAGGGCTATGCCCATGCGGTGGAATTAACTAGAGAAGTTCCCTCCTTGATAGGGCTATGCCCGTGAGGTGGAATTACCTAGGGAAGTTCTCCTCCTTGAATAGGGCTATGCCCGTTTGAGGTGTGAATTACTAGAGAAGTGCCCCTCCTTGAATTAGGGCTTGTGCCCGTGAGAAGTGAATACCTAGAGAAGTTTCCCCTCTTTATAGGGCTATGCCCGTGAGGTGTGATTACCTTAAGAAGTTCCCCTCCTTGAATAGGGCTCAGCCCGTGAGTGAGGTGTGAATTACCTAAGGAAGTTCCCCTCCTTGAATAGGGCTATGCCGATGAGGTGTGAATTACTAGAGAGTTCTCCCCCTTGAATTTGCTATGCCCGCTATGACCGTGAGGTGTTAATTACCTAGGAAGTTCCCCTCTTGAATAGGGCTATGCCGTGAGGAGAGAATTACCTAGAGAAGTTCCCTCTTGAATAGGGCTTATGCCCGATGCGGTGTGAAATAACCTAGAAAGTTCCCCTCTTGAATAGGGCTATGCCCTTGAGGTGTGAATTAGCTAGAGAAAGTCCCCCTCCTTGAATAGGCTATGCCCGTGAGTTCGTGATATTACTAGAGAGAGTTCCCCTCTGAATAGGGCATGCCCGGAGGTGTGAATTACCTTTTAGAGAAGTTCCCGTCCTTGATAGTGCTATGCCCTGTGAGGTGTAAATCTACCTAGAGAAGTCCACTCCTCGAAATAGGGCTATGCCACGTGAGGTGGAATTACTAAGAGAAAAATTCCTCCTCTAATAGGCTATTGCCCTCGTGATGTGTGAATTACCTAGAGGAAGTTCCCTCTTGAATAGGGACTTGCCCGGTGAGGCATGAACTTACTAAAGAAGTCCCTCCTTGAATAGGCTATGCCCGTGAGGTGTGAATTATCTAGAGAAGTTCCCCTCCTTGAATAGGGCTATGCCCGTGAGGTGTGAATTATATAGAGAAGTTCCCCTCCTTGAATAGGGCTATGCCCGTGAGGTGTGTGAATACTCAGAGAAGTTCCCCTCCTTGAATAGGCTATGACCGGTGAGGTGTGAATACCTAGAGAAGTTCCTCCTTGATTAGGCTATGCCGTGAGTGTGAAATTACTAGAGAAGTTCACTCCTTGAATAGGCGATGCCGTGAGGTGTGAGGTTATTCTAGAGAAGTTCCCTCCCTGGAATATGGCTATGCCCGTGCAGGTGTGTTTACTAGACAGAAGTTCCCTTCTTGAAAGGCTATGCCCGTGAGGATGTGGATTACTTAGAGAAGTTTCCCCTCCTCGAATAGGGCTATGCCCGTTGAGTCTAAATTACCGAGAGAAGTTCCCCTCCTTAAATAGGCTATGCCCGTGAGGTAAGAAATTACCTAGAGAAGTTTTCCCCTTTCTTGAAATAGGGTATGTGCCCGTGAGGTGTGAATTAATAAAAGAAGTTCCCCTCCTTGAATAGGCTATGCCGTGAGGTGTGAATTACCTAAGAGTTCCCTCCTTGAATAGGGCCTATGCACGTGAGGTGTGAATTATATAGAGAAGTTCCCCTCCTGAATAGAGCATGCACGTAGGTGTAAATTATATAGGAAGTTTAACTTGCTTGAATAGGGCTATGCCCGTGAGGTTGAATTACCTAGAGAAGTTCCCTCCCTGAATAGGGCTATGCCGTGAAGTGTGTATTACCTAGAGAAGTTCCACCTCTTGAATAGGGCTATGCCGTGAAGTGTGAATTACCTAGAGAAGTTCCCATCCTTGATTAGGGCTCCGTAAGGGATGAATTACCTAGAGAAGTTCTCTCCTTGAATAGGCTATGCCCGTGAGGTCTATGCATGTGAGGTGTGAATTACCTATAGAAGTTCCCCTCCTTGAATAGGGCTATGCCCGTGAGGTGTGAATTACCTAGAGAAGTTCCCCTCCTTGAATAGGGCTATGCCGTGAGGTGTGAATTACCTAGAGGAATTCCCCTCCTTATAGGGCTTGCCCGTGGAGTGTGAATTACCTAGAGAAGTTCCCCTCCTGGAATAGGGCTATGCCCGGAGGTAGTAAATACCTAGAGAAGTTCCCTCCTTGAATAGGGCTATGGCCGTGAGGGGTGAATTACTAGAGAAGTTCCCCTAATTGAATAGGCTATGCCCGTGAGGTGTGAGATCTACCTAGAGAAGTTCCCTCCTGTAATAGGGCTATGCCCTGGGTGGGAATTCATCTAGAGAAGTTCCCTTCTTGAAAGGGCTATGCCCGTGAGGTGTGAATTAACCAAAGAAGTTTGCCTCCTTGAATAGGGCTATTGCCCGTGAGGTGTGAATTACCTAGAGACGTTCCCCTCCTTGAATAGGGCTGTCCGGATCCTAGGTAGTAATTACCTAGAGCAATTCCCCTCCTAGTGAATAGGCTATGCCCGTGAGGTGTGAAGAAATAGGGAAGTTCCCTCCTTGAATAGGGCTATGCAAGTGAGGTGTGAAATTACCTAGGAATTTCCCCTCCTGGAATATGGCTATGGCCCGTGAGGTTGTGAATTACCTAGAGAAGTTCTCCCCCTTGAATTTGCTATGCCCGAGGTGTGAATTACTAGAGAAGTTCCCCTCCTTGAATAGGGCATTTCCCGTGAGGAGAGAATTACCTAGAGAAGTTCCCTTCTTGAAAAGGGCTATCCGTGACGTGTGAATTACCTAGAGAAGTTCCCTCCTTGAATAGCGCTATGCCCGTGAGGTGGCAATACTAGAGAAGTTCCCCCTTGAATAGGGCTATGCCCGTGAGGTGTGAATTACCTAGGAAGTTCCCCTCCTTGAATAGGCCATTGCCCTTAGGTCGTTGAATTACTAGAGAAGTTCGCGTCCTGTGAATAAGGGCTATGCCCGTGAGGTGATAATTACCTAGAGAAGTCCCTCCTTGAATAAGGCTATGCCCGTGAGGTGTGATTACCAGAGAAGTTCCCCTCCTTATATAGGCGTGAGGTGTGAATTACTAGAGAAGTTCCTCCTTGGAATAGGCTATGCCCGGGGGCTTGGAATTACCTTAAAAGAAGTTCCCTCCTTGAATAGGCCTATGCCCGTGAGTGTGAATTACCTAAAGAAGTCCCTCCTTGAATAGGGCTATGCCCGTGAGTGTGAATTACCTAGAGAAAGTTCCCCTCCTTGAATTAGAGCTATGCCCGTGAGGTTGAAATATATAGAGAAGTTCCCCTTCCTTGAATAGGCTATGCCCTGAGGTGTGAATTACCCAGAGAAGTTCCCCTCTTGAATAGGGCGTATGCCCGTGAGGTGTGAAATTTACCTAGAGAAGTTCCCCTCCTTGATTAGGGCTATGCCGTGAAGGTGTGAATTACTAGAGAGTTCCACTCCTTGAAAGGCCTATGCCCGTTGAGTTGAGTACTATCTAGAGGAAGTTCCCCTCCTTGAAGGGCTATGCCCACGTGAGGTGTGAACTACCTAAGAAGTTCCCCTCCTGGGAATTAGGGATTATGGCCGTTGAAGTGGATTTACCTAGGAGAGAGTTCCCCTCTGAATAGGGCTATGCCCGTGAGGTATGAATAACCTAGCTTGAATAGCGCTATGCCCGTGAGGTGTGAATACTAAGAATATCCCTTGTTGAATAGGGCATATGCCAGTGAGTGTGTGGAATTACCTAAAGAAGTTCACTCCTGAATAGGGCTATGCCCGGGAGGTGTATTAACTAAAAGAAGTTCCCTTCTTGAATAGGGCTATGCCCGTGAGGTGTGAAATTATATTAGAGAAGTTCCCCTCCGGAAATGAAGCTATGCCGTGCAGGTGTGAAATAATTTAGTGAAGGTTACTTCTTGAATAGGGCTATGCTCGTGAGGTGTGAATGACTAGAAGAAGTTCCCTCCTTGAATGGGCTATGCCCGTGAAGTGTGAATTACCGTAGAGAAGTTCCCTCCTTGAAATAGGGCTATGGCCCGTGAAGTGTGAAATTACCGAACCTAGAGAAGTTCCATCCTTGAATAGGGCTATGTGTCCTAGGTAGAAGTTACCTAGAGAAGTTCCCATCCTTAATCGGGGCAGGCCGTGAGGTGTTGAATACCTAAAGAAAGTTCCCCTCTTGAATAAGGCTATGCCCGTTAGGTGTGATATTTACCTCAGAGAAGTTCCCCTCCTTGAATACGTCTAATTCAGGTTAGGTAAGATTACCTAGAGATGTTCACCTAATTGAATAGGGCTGTGCCCTTAAGGGTAGAATTTACCTAGAGAAGTTCCCCCTCCTTGAATAGGGCAATGCCCGTGAGGTGTAAATTACTTAGAGAAGTTCCCCTCTTGGAATAGGGCTATGCCCGTGAGGAGTGAATTACCTAGAGAAAGTTCCCTCCTTGAATAGGGGCTATGCCCGTGAGGTGTGAAATTACCTAGAGAAGTTCTCCCTCCTGTGAATAGGGCTATGCCCGTGAGGAGTGGAATTACTAGAGAAGTTCCCTCTTGAAATGGGCTATGCCGTGAGTGTGATTACTAGAGAAGTCCCCTCCTTGAAAGGCTATGCCTTGAGGGTGTGAATTACCTGGAGAAGTTCCCTCCTTGAATAAGCGGGCTATGCCCGGAGGTCTTGTAATTACCTAGAGATATTCTCCTCCTTGAAAAAGGGCTATGCCGTGAGGTGTGAATTACTTAGAGAAGTCTCCTACCCTTGAATTAGGGCCTAGGGCCCGTGAGGTGTGCAAGTACCTAGAGAAGTTCCCCTCCTTGAATAGGGCTATGCCCGTGAGGTAGTGAATTACCTGAGAAGTTCCCCTCCTGATAGGGCTGATGCCCTGAGTGTGGAATTACCTAAGAAGTTCCCTCCGTTGAATAGGCTATGTCCCGGGAAGTGTGAATTACTAGAGAAGTTCCCCTCCTTGGAAATAGGGCTATGCCCGTGAGTGTGAATTTACTAGAGATGTTCCCTCCTGAATGGCCTATGCCCGTGAGCTGTGAAATTACCTAGAGAAGTTTCCCTCCTTGCATAGGGCTATGCCCGTGAAGTGTGAATTACCTTAAAAGAAGTGCCCCTCCTTGAAATAGGGCATATGCCCGTGAGGTTGAATACCTAGAGACAGTTTCCCTCCTTGAATAGGGCTAATCCCGTGAGTGTGAATTACCTAGAGAGTATCCCTCTTGAATAGGCTATGCCCGGTGAGGTGGAATTACCTACGAGAAGTTCCCCTCCTTGAATAGGGCTGTGCCCGATGAGGTGGGAATTACCTAGAGAATTCCCCTCCTTGAATAGGTGGCTTGCCCGTGAGGTGTGAATTACCTAGAGAAGTTCCCCTCTTGAATAGGGCTATGCCGTGAGGTGTGAATTATATAGAGAATTCCTCTTTGAAATAAGAGCATACTGCCCGTGCAGGTGTTGAATTATGATAGAAGAGTTTCCCTTCCCTTGAATAGGGCTACTTGCCGTGAGGTGGGGAATACTAAGAAATTCCCTCCTTGAATTAGGGGCTCTGCCCGTGAGGTCGTGAATTAACTAGAGAAGTTTCCCTCCTTGTAATAGGCTATGCCCGTGAGGGTGATTACCTAGAGAAGTTCTCTCCTTGAATAGGCTATGCCCGTGAGGTGGTGAGTTATCTAGAGAAGTTCCCCTGATTGGGCTATGCCCGTCAGGTGTGAATTACCTAGAGAAGTTCCCCTCTTCGAATAGGGCTATGCCCGTGAGTGTGATGACCTAGAGAATTCCTCTCGAAATAGGCGTATGCCGTGAGGTATGATTACCTGGAGAAGGTTTCCCTCTCTAATAGGGCATATGCCGTTGAGGGGTGAATACCTAGAGAATTCCCTTTTTGAATCAGGGCTAATGCCGTGAGGGATGAATTACCTAAAGAAGTTCCCCTCCTTGAATAGGGTATGCCCGTGAGGTGTAAAATTACCTAATAAGTTCCCTCCTTGAATTAGGGCTATGCCCGAGAGGTGTGAATATATAGAGAAGTTCCCCTCCTTGAATAGATCTATTGCCCGTGAGGTGTGAATTTATATAGAGAAAAAAAAAAAAGATACTTCCTTGAATTAGGGCGATGCCCGGGAGGGTGACATTACCCTAGAGAAGTTCCCCTCCTTGAATAGGATTATGCCCGTGAAGGTGTGAATACCTAGAGAAGTTCCCTCCTTGAAAATTGCTATGCCCAAGAGGTGTGAGATTACCTAGAGAAGTCCCATCCTTGAAAAGGGCTATGCCCATGAGGTTGAAATTACCTAGAGAAGTTCCATCCTTGAATAGGGCTTGCCCGTGAGGTGTGAATTACCTAGAGAAGTTTCCCCCCCTTGAATAGGGCCATGCCCGTGAGGTGTGAATTACCTAGAGAAGTTCCCCTCCTTGATAGGGCTATGCCCGTGAGGTGTGAATTACCTAGAGAAGTTCCCCTCCTTGAATAGGGCTATGCCCGTGAGGTGTGAATTACCTAGAGAAGTTCCCCTCCTAAGGCTGTGCCCGTGAGGTGTGGAATTACCGTAGAGAAGTTCCCTCCGTGAATAGACTATGCCCGCTGAGGTGTAATTACCTAGGAGAAGTTTGCCTCCCTGAATAGGGGCTATGCCGGTGAGGAGATGAATTACTAAGGAAGTTCCCTTCCTTTGAATAGGGCTATGCCCGTGAGTTTGAATTACCAGAAGAAGTTCCCCTCCTTGAATAGGGCTATGCTTGTGAGGTGTGAATTACCTAGAGAAGTTCCCCTCCTTGAATAGGGCTATGCCCGTGAGGTGTGAATTACCTAGAGAAGTTCCCCTCCTTGAATAGGGCTATGCCCGTGAGGTGTGAATTACCTAGAGAAGTTCCCCTCCTTGAATAGGGCTATGCCCGTGAGGTGTGAAGTTACCGTAGAGAAGTTCCTCCTGAATAGGGCTGTGCCGTGAGGTGTGAATTACACTAGAGAAGTTCCTCCTTGAATAGGGCTAGGCCGTGAGGTGTGAATTACCTAGAAAAGTTCCCCTCCTTGAATAGGGCTATGCCCGTGAGGTGTGATATACCTAGAGAAGTTCCCCTTATTGAAAACTGGCCATGCCCGTGAGGTGTGAATTATCTAGAGAAGTTCTCCTCCTTGAATAGGGCTATGACCGTGATGTGTGAATTTACTAGAGAAGTTCCCCTCCTTGAATAGGGCTATGCCCGTGAGGTGTGAATTACCTAGAGAAGTTCCCCTCCTTGGAATCATGGGCTATGCCCGTTAAGGTGTTATCACCTAGAGAAGTTTCCACTCTGATATGAATAGGGCTATGCCCGTAGGGTAGATATTACCTAGAGAAGTTCCCCTTCTATGAAAGAAAGCTATTTGCTCCGTGAGGTGTGAATTCCTTAGAGAAGTTCCCCTCCTGAATAGGCTATGCCCGTGAGGCGTGATAAATTACCTGGAGAAGTTCGCCCATCACTTGAATAGGGATTATGCCCGTGAAGTGTGAATTACCAGAAGAAGTTCCCCTCCTTGAAAGGGGCTATGCCCGTGGAGGTGTGAATTCTAGAGAAGTGTGTCCCCTCCTTGCAATAGGGCGATGCGGTTGAGGTCGTAGACATACCTAAGAGAAGTTCCCCTCCTGAATAGGGCTATGCCCGTGAGGGTGAATTACCCAGAGAAATTCCCCTCCTTGAATAGGGCAATGCCCGTGAGGTGTGAGTTAACCTGGAGAAGTTCCCCTCATTGAAAAGGGCATGCCCGTGAGTGTGAATTACCTAGAGAAGTTCCCTCCATGAATAGGGCTATGGCCCGTGAGGTGTGACATACCTAGAGAAGTTCCCCTCCTTCGAAAAGGGCAGTATGCCCGTGAGGAAAGTGGAATACTAGAGAAGTATCCGCCCTCCTGTAAATGGGCTATGCCCGTGACGGTGTGTGAAATTACATCAGTAGGAAGTCCCCTTCCTTGAAATAGGGCTAGCCCGTGAGGTGTGAAATTACTGAGCGAAGTCCGCTTCTGAATAGGCTATGCCATGAGGGTGAATTACCTAGAGAGATTCCCCTCCTGCAATAGGGCTATGCCCGAAGGGTGAATTACCTAGAGAAGTTCCCCTCCGTGAATAGGGCTATTTGCCCGTGAGGTGTGAATTAATAAGAGAAGTTCCCCTCCTCCAATAGGGCTATGCCCTAAAGTATGAATTACCTAGAGAAGTGTCCCTCCTTGAATAGGCTATGCCCGTGAGGTGTGAATTACTAGAGAAATTTCCTCTTCTTGAATAGGGCTATGCCCGGAGGTGTGATTACCTAGAGAAGTTTCCCCTCCTTGAATAGGCTATGCCGTTGAGGTGTGAATTACCTAGAGGAAGTTCCCCTTTTCTTTGAATAGGGCTATGCCGGTGAGATGTGTGAATTACCTAGAGAAATCCCCTCCTTGAATAGCAATGCCCGTGAGGCGTGAAATAAATAGAGAAGTTCCCCTCCTTGAAAAAAAGCTATGCCCGTGAGGTGTAGTGATTACCTAGAGAAGTTTCCCTCCTTGAAACAGGGCTATCGGCCCATGAGGTGTTGAGATTTACCTAGAGAATGTATCCCCTCCTTGAATAGGCTATGACCGTGAGGTGTGAATTACCTAGAACAGTTCCCCTCCTTGAAAAGCGGGCATGCCCCGTGAGGTGTTGAATTACAGAGAGAGTTCCCCTCCATTGAATAGGGCTATGCCGTGAGGGGTGAAATTACCTAGAGAGTTCCCCTCCTTTGAATTATGGCGTCATGGCCCAGTGAGGTGTTGATTTTACCTAGACAGAAGTTCCCCTCCTTGAATAGGGCTATGCCCGTAAGGTATGAATTACCTAGAGAAGTTCCCCTCCTTGAATAGGGCTATGCCCGTGAGGTGTGAATTACCTAGAGAAGTTCCCCTCCTTGAATAGGGCTATGCCCGTGAGGTGTGATTGTTACCTAGGAGAAGTTCCCCTCTCTGAATAGGGCTATGCCCGTGGGTGTGAATTACCTAGAGAAAGTTTCCCCTCCTTGAATAGGGCTATTGGCCCGTGAGGTGTGAATTAAATAGAAGAAGTTCCCCCTCCTTGAATTAGGGCTATGCCCGTGAGGTGTGAATTACCTCGAGAAAGTTCCCTCCCTTGATTTAGGGCTATGCCCGTTAGAGGTTGTGAATTTACTAGAGAAGTATCCCCTCCTTCAATAGCGGCTGCCCTTGAGGCAGTGAAATTTACCTAGAGCAAGTTCCCCTCCTTGAATAGGGCTATTCCCGTGAGGTGTGAATTACCTAGAGAAGTTCCCCTCCTTGAATAGGGCTATGCCCGTGAGGTGTGAATTACCTAGAGAAGTTTCCCTCTATGAAAAGGGCTATTCCCGTGAGGTGTGAATTACCTAGAGAAGTTCCCTTCGGTGGCTTACTGCTATGCCGTGAGGTCGTGAATTACCTAGAGACAGTTCCCCTCTTGAATAGGCTATGCCGGTGAGGTGGTGAATATACCCTAGAGAAGTTCCCCCTCCTTGAATAGGGCTATGCCCTTTGAGGTGTGAATTACCCTAGATAAATCCCCTCCTTGAATAAGGGCTATGCCCGTGAGGTTTGAAATAAATAGAGAAGTTCCCTCCTTGAAAAAGGGCTATGCCCGTGAGGTGTGAATTACTTAGAGAAGTTCCTCTTGAATAGGGCTATGCCCGGAGGTGTGAATTACCTAGAGAAGTTCCCCTGATTGGAACTAGGCTATGCCCTGAGGTGTGACATTACCGAGAAAGTTTCCCCTCGTATGAAACGGGTATTCTCGTGAAAGTGTGAATTACCTAGAGAATATCCCCTCCTTGAAATAGGGCTATGCCGTTGAGGTGTGAATTACCTAGAAGAAGTTCCCCTCCTGAATAGGGCTATGCCCGTGAGGGCCTGAATTACCTAGAGAAAGTTCCCCCACTTGATGGGCTAGCCGGTGATGGTGAATTAACTAAGAAGTTCCCCCTCCTTGAAAGGGCTATGCCTTGAGGTGCTGAAATTACCTAGAGAAATTCCCTCCTTGAATAGGGCCAATGCCCGTGGAGGTGGAATTACAATCAGAAGAAGTGCCCCTCCTCTGAATGGGCTATGCCGTGAGGTATTGAATTTATAGGAGAAAGTTCCCCCTCCTCTGAGAATGCATATGCCCGCTGCAGGTTTGATACCTTAGAGAGTTCTCCCCTCTTTGAATAGGGCATATGCGCAGTGAAGGTTGTGAAATTTACCTAGAGACACGTTCCCTCCTTGAATAGCTATGCCGTTGAGCGTGTGAATTACATTAGGAAGTTCCCTCCTTGAATAGGGCTAGCCCGTGAGGTGTGAATTACTAGAGAAGTTCCCTCCTTGAATAGGCTATGCCCCGTGAGGTGTGACATTATAGAGAGAAGTTCCTCCTTGAATAGGGCTTCGCCCGTGAGGTGTGAATTACCTAGAGAAGTTTCCCTCCTTGATTAGGGCTATGCCCCTGAGGTGTGAAATACCTAGAGAAGTCTTCCCCCTCCTTGAATGAAGGGTATTGCCCGTGAGGTGTGAGAATCACCTAGAGAAAGTTCCCCTCTTTTCCCCTTGAATAGGGCTATGCCCGTGAGGTGTGCATTACTAGAAAAAGTTCCCCTCCTTGAATCAGGGCTATGC
Organism: Trachelipus rathkii; assembly: GCA_015478945.1. Taxonomy (NCBI): domain Eukaryota; kingdom Metazoa; phylum Arthropoda; class Malacostraca; order Isopoda; family Trachelipodidae; genus Trachelipus; species Trachelipus rathkii. Next base: position 6,484 of record JABUQX010102100.1, on the reverse strand, counting down.
CGTTGAGGTGTGAATTCCTAGAGAAGTTCCCCTCCTTTATTAGGGCTATGCCCCGTGAGGGTGCTGGAAGATACATAGAGAATCGCCTACTTGAATAGGGGCTATGCCAAACGTGAGCGTGTGAAACTCTAGAGAAAGTTTCCCCTCCATTGAAAAGCCTATGCCCGTGAGGTGGAATTACTAGAAAAGTTCCCCTCCTTGAAATAGGCTATGCCCGTGAGGTGCTGAATTACCTAGAGAAGTTCCCCTCTTTAATAAGGCTATGCCCGTGAGGTGTGAACTTCACATGAAAGTTCCCCTCCTGACTTAGGGCTATTTGCCCGTGAGGTGTTGAATACTAGAGAAGTTCCCCTTCTGAATAGAGGCTATGCCCGTGAGGTGGTGAAGTACCTAAGAGAAGTTCCCTCCTCCTTTGAATTAGGGCTATGCCCGTGAGGTTGAATTACCTAAAGAAGTTACCCTCCTTGAATAGGGCCTATGCCCGTGAGGTGTGAATTAAATAGAGAGGTTCCCCTCCTTGAATAGGGCTAGGCCCGTGACGGTGTGAATTACCTTAGGAAAGTTCCCTTCTTGAATAGAGGGCTAATGCCCGTGAGGTGTTGTATTACCTAGAGAGTTTCCCTATTGAATAAGGGCTATGCCACGTGACGGTGTGAATACCTAGAGGAAGTTCGCTTCCTTTGAATAGGGGCCATGACCGTGAGGTGTACATTACTAGAGCAAGTTCCCCCCCTAAAATTGAATAAGGGCTAGCCCGTGAGGTGTGAAATTACCTAGAGAGAAGTTCCCCTCCTGAAATAGGGCTACTGCCCGAGAGGGTGAATTTACCTAGAGAAGTTCCTCTCTTAGAATAGGGCTATGCCCCGTGAGGTATGAATTAAATAGAGAAGTTCCCCTCCTTGAATAAGGCCGTATGTCGCGTGACACCACTGTTCGAGAAAAACCTTTCTCCTAGATGATAGTTCTCACACCTCTCGCTTAATAGTGTGTCTGCCTTCGATCCGAGAGGTCGGGAGAGTTCACAAATATTATGAGAGAAGATTCTCCTGGGACTCAACCTCTTTAGCTATATAGGAAAAGAGCTGTAAGTCACGAGGCGATAAATATGCCTTTCGACAGTGGATGAATTCGTATAACTAATTTGAAGCGTTCCTACCTCCCAATTGGATAGGAGGTGAGCCCGTGAGGGGTTAGATCATAACCTGGTATATAGTTTTGCGCCCTCACTTGAATTCGAGGAGCTATCTCTCAGCAGAGAGCTGGAATAGAAATCCGTGCTATCACATCAGCTTAGAGAGCTCTTCACTCTCGCATTTGAGGGGCATATAATGCCTCCGTATGTCTCACCGAGATAGGAATGACCATCTGTGTACTTAGGTACGATTAAGTTTCAACGTCCTCCTAGTGAAAAAAGCATAGTCTACCTGTGAGTTTACTGAGTTGATTTTACCTGAGAAGTTCGCCCTCGACAGTCGAGTTGAATTTAATGGTATAATCGGCGTCTGCCACATTAATGGCAAAGTCAGATCGGTGTAGCCTCGAAAGACTCACCTGTACCGGGTGAGGAGACAGAGTTCCTCCCTCTGTGTGAAATCCAGGGTCTATGCCCGATAAGTATAATATTTGTATCCCACTTATAGACGCTCTAGTGTCGTAGTTCCTCACCTCCTTAGTGGTTCAGAACGATCAGTCCATCGATGCAACACTAGTGAGGTGGTCTCGTTGCCATTGAGCTCAAATGACAACGGTCTATTCCCCTCTATTCTGGAAGGGTGATTAGCCCAACCTATTCGTGACGCTATGTCCGCACGGAGTGCTGTGAGAGACTTGCGCTATGCATAGAACGCCGCTGATTACTCTAGAAGAGTAATAGCATATCACCTCCGTCTCCGGTTGCCCTAAGTAGGGGCATGTGACACGCTGTGAGGTGTAGAGAAAAATTAAGCTCATGTGAGTAGAATGTATTTCGACTTCCTCATTTAACAGGAAGAATCAGATTAAATATTCTGCAAGCTGTTTTAAAATATTCATTCGTAAGGTAGCACATGCGCTTCTGATTCTGCCCCGTTTGATGAGTAGGTCACAGAGCACCAATAGACGACCGGGAGTCCCCCTCATATGAGAATATGAGAATATATTAGCCCAAGAGTGTCAGAAAAGAGGTTATTTCTTGAAAAGCTGAGGGTTGCAATGAAAGAGTAGTAGAGCCGGTTTTTGGATATTTGAGAATTCATTCGCCTTTTGATTTCGAACTGTTAAGTTCTAATTAAATTTCATTCGCCTTTATTTTCTGAACTGATAAGTTCTTCTTTTAAAAATTCATTCGTGTAAGGCTTCCCGAAGCCGTGAGGTGTGAATTCCTAGAGAATTTCCCTCCTTGAACAGGCTATGCCGTGAGGTGTTGAATTACCTAGAGAAGTTCCCCTCCTTGAAAAGGCTATGCCAGTGAGAAGTGAGGTAAAATCTAACCTATGTGAGTCGCTCTACCTCTCTTCTGTTTGTGAATCTAGAGACTTTAAGTATTTGTACACTATTTGCTAGTGAGTGATATTATCAATATCATACGAAGTCCCCTCCTTAAGTAATCTGAGGGTCTATATGTCGCTGGTGCAAGTGTTTTAAATTTACAATTTCATCTATAAAATATACTTGCCGAGTTTTATCCGAAAAAAATTGCGCTGTGTGAGTGACACACCATGAGTTTTCTCATAAACTTAAAGATTAACCTAGTGTATTATCCCACTATTTAACTATCTAGTTGTTATTAATAGTTGCGCACTGAGGGCGATTCAATGGCGCCTCTTACTCTACTGATATTAGGGCAATTATGAGTTCCTGTGTGGTGGTCAGGTCGACATAATATCAAACTATTATAACTCTGCTCAAGAGAGAGCTTCCACCTCCTTTATATATCTCCATTCCTATTAGACTCCTTCGAGCTCAATGATTAATATATTAATGAGCTGAACATATTCCCCTCCTTTCAATAGGAGTCTTATATGCTAAGATGTTATGAAATTACCTGTCAGGGATGATAGCCTATTAACCTCTCTCGATGAGCCGTAATACCTTGACCTATATATTCCCAAGGTTCATAATGACATATAATTTCCAAGATGAGTAATGTAAATCCCTTTATAAACTACAGTACAAGTCATATCATTTTCTAATAGGGCTAATATGTGATCCCTAGTTATGATAGGTTTATATGAAATATTACTAGAGCTAAATTATCCACTACTCTTGGAATAAGTAATATGTCAGTCATTATATATCTATATTCTATATAGATCAGATGTAGAATCCCTTGTAATTTAGTGAGGTTGTGAATAAATTTACCTATAACAATTGGTATTAGATATTTTGATATATATATTATAATATATTAGAGGACGTATATGCCATAGATATGTGATATTATTAGTTAGGGTAATTACCTAGTGAGATAAATATTCTACTACCTCCTATTTAGAATAGTAATATATTAGGCGAATGCCCGGAGGGCGTGGAAATAAATTAGAGGAAGTTCCTACTTCTTTGTTATAAAAAACATTATATGGTATGACAGTGATAGTTGACCTCTGAGATAAATTCCTAGAGAAGTTTCCATCCTCGTTAAAATGCAAAAGTCAGCTTGGCTACATGACCACGAAAGAAAGGTAGTAAGGAGATTAATTGCTTTAACCCCTAGGAAGAAAAGTTCCTTCCACTCGCTCCTGATTCAAATAATGATAGGCATTAATGCCTTATATACTACTACGTTACTAACGTATAATTGAGTGTGATATTACCTAAGAGAAATATTTCCCGGTAGATAATTTCCCCTTGATTAAAGGCTATGCCCGTTATTAAGGTTGTGAATTACATAGAGAAGCTTCTCCCTCCTGAATAGGGCTATTAGCTCACGTGAGGTGGAATTATTAACCTAATTGAGATAAGTTCCCCTGCTTGAATATGGCATATGACCCTAATATCCGCTGAGGTGAAATATTATATAATCCATAAGAAAGTAATATTTACCCTCCTTATATTGAGATATGAGGCTATTCCCGTAAGGTATTATATATATATATATTATATATTGGCAGAATTACCTATGAGAAGTACCCTCCTTGTAAATATAGGGCTATATATGCCTTATACGTAAGGTGTGAATAATATTCCTTATATATAGAGATAGCTTTCCCTCCTTGTAAAATAGGGTCAATTATGTCCTCTGTAGAGGTTAGTAAGATTATTTATACCTAGGTAAGTATTACCCCCTCCTTCTGTACTAAATTAAGGGGCCTTATGCCCGTAGAGGTGTGGATTAATTACCCCTAGAGAAGTTCCCCTATCCTATTAGTAAATAGGGGCTATGCCCGTAGAGGTGTGAATTAAAATAAGAGGAAGTAAGTTCCACCTCCTTGAATTAAGTAGGCTAGCCCGAGTTGTAGATGATTGTGAGAATACCTATCGAGAAGTCCTACCTCATTGATTAGGCTTATGACTCGTTGAGGTGTAGAATTATAAATTTAATAGCTATAGGAGATATTTCTCACTTACCTTCAAAATAGGGCTTAGCCCTTGAGGTGTGAATAATTACCTAGAGAAGTCCCCTCCTTGAAATAAGTAGGATATGCTATCAGTTAAGGTTATGATAATTAATAGATAAGTTCCCTTCACTTGAATTAGGGCTTATGCCCTGTGATAAATGATGTGTAAATTATACCTATAAGAGATAGTTTAACCACTCTGATGAAAAGGGTCATTTATATCCATAGTGAGGGGTGAAATTACCTTAGAAGAAGTTCACCCTGTCCTATTTAGTAATTAAGAGGCTATGCCCGTTGAAGGTGTGAATAACTTCTAGGTAGATAGTCCCCTCCTTGAAAGGGCTATGGCCTGGTTAATAGTGTGTGATATATATAACCATAGTAGGAAGTTCCCCCTCCTTGAATAGGGCTATGCCCTGAGGTGTGAATACCTAAGATAATCCCCTCCGTATGAATAGGGCTATCCTCGATGAGGTGTGAAATATAAATAACTAGTGAATATAGATTCCCCTTACCTAGAAAAAGTAGCTAAATATGCACTGTGATATTATTTAAAGGTGTGAATTACTTAGAGAAGTTTCCCCTCCTTGAACAGGCTATGCCCGTGAGGAATTAACTAGAGAAGTTCCCCTGATTGAATAATAGGTGCCTATGCCTCAGTGATGGTTTAAGTTAATAAATTACTACTAGAAGGAAGTTACCCCTCTATAATAAGGGGCATACTTCTCGTGAAGTGTGAATTACGTTAGAGAAGTTCCCCTCACATATATGTAAATAGGTACTATGCTCTAGCTTAATAGTAGGTAGTAGATATAATATTCTCAAGAGATAATTTCCTCCTCCTATTATTTAGGCTAATGACCTAGTGAGGCCTGAATAACCTATAGAGATATAAGTATTCCCCACTCATTTGATAATAGTATGGTTCTTAATTGCCGGTGCATGGATGTGAATTAATTATAGGAGAAAGTTCTCACCTCCTATTGTACTAATAAGGCATAATGCCCTTGAGGTAGTGATAATATACTAAGAATATCCCTCCTTGAATAGCTGTGACATATTGACTATATATAACGTGAGGTATTATATATATAATAATAATATATATCTGTATAATATATATATATACTAATATATAATATAATGAATTAATAGAGAAGTTCCCCTCCGTGAATAGGGCTATGCCCGTGTGAGGTGTGAAATTAACTTATAGAGATATATAGATAAGTTTCATATCACTTCTTACTTTGGGGTGGATAGTATGTAGAAAATCAGTATACTCCGCCTATAAATTGGCGTAGCCCTTGAGTAGTGTTTGAATTACACTATATGAGAAGTAATCCTACTCCTTGAAATAAGGCTTATGACCCGTGAGGTGTGATAATTACCTAGGAATTTCCCTCCTATTGAATAAGTGGCTATAATATGCCCTAGTGAGTGTTGATGACTATTACTAGAGTAAGTTCCCCTTCACTGTGATTAAGATAGAGGCTTATGCTACGATAAGTGTTAGAATGACCTAGAGAAGTCTCTCTCCTTGAATAGGGCTATGCCCGTGATGATATGAATATATTAAATATAGAGGTACTGATACCCCCTCTTGTATAAGGTACTAATGTCGTGTACTATCGTTTGTATGATAATATGCACTAGATAATGATTCCCCTCCTTTAATATGGGCTAATGCCTCTGTGAAGTTAGATATAATTATACCTATAAGTAGTTTTAGATAGACATTTACCTCTTCTTAATAGGTATGCTTAATTTGCTAGAATGAGGTGTGATTAAACTAGAGAAGTCCTAATACTCACTTCGATAGGGAGTATACCACGTAATATCAGTGAAGGTGGAATATATATATATATACCTGGTAAAGTTTACCCTCCTATTATAGTTATAATATAGCTATATGCATCCTACGTGATAGTGTTATTAGTGAATTATTACTA
>JABUQX010102099.1:22500-32111 GCA_015478945.1 Trachelipus rathkii | reverse complement strand
GCAGCTATATATTTCAGTTTTCATGCCTTACCATTGCTAGTCCTGCCTCATTTTTTTTATGAAGTAAATATGGTACGCGATGATTATGCTACCTATACTATTTACATAGACCACACCAAACTGTGTCCATTTTTGTGGCTGTTAAGCTGAGTATAGCTCTTTAAACCTCCTCAGGTATGCTACATTCAGCTCATCAAATACAGCAATTGTATTGACGTCAGAAATGGGTCTCATCGCTGAATCAAAATCTTCGCGATAAAGAGGGGATTTATTCAATTGAGCTGTTTGTAGAGCCGCAATAAACTTATGAAAACACTACCCGCAAATACCTAAGTCGGGTGACGCTTATCAATTCCTTGATTTGCTCAATAACATATAACTGGAAAGAAACGGGATAGTTTAGAACAACGTGTCATCGCGATGGTGTATTTGTCAAATACAAATACTATAATTGTAAAACAACTCACAAATGAATGCACCCATTATATATATATATAAGTATATATATATATACTATATATATACTATATAATTATATATATATATATATATTATATATTATATATATTATATATATATTATAATATTATATATATATATATATATATATATATATATATAATAGTATATATATATATATTATCTATAATTGATATTTATATTTGACTACGAATGACCAGACCATATAACGTCTCAAGATCGCTGCAATAATTAAAATCACATTCGAAGTCAAACAATGTTGATAGAGCTTGTACGTATGATCATACGAATATACTCTTGAGAACAACTGTTGAAGAAATGCGCAATGGCATCCTCATCCAGTTTGCTTGGGATTATTTTAGATATTTAATTTTCATTAGTTATATCGCGAAAGCGTGTAAACGTTTTTCTAATTGTAGATATTCTCGGAAGTGAAGAGCGACATTTTAGTTAAGGACCCATCTATTCAGCAAACACAAAGAAGGGGTAGAAAAGAAAACGAGTTTAAGAGGAAAGGATCTCCAATAACAACTTTAAGAATGAAGCAGATTACTCTTGAAACGTATAGAAATAATCTGTATCTCACTACATGCATAATAATTCTCTCTCTCTCTCTCTCTCTCTCTCTCTCTCTCTCCTCTCTCACTTCACTCTACGTCTTACTAGTCTCTCCTAAGTAATTCTGCTATTATTAAAACTGGTCATAACATGATAAATATAAATGTCTTAAACATCCCATGACATTTCTATTCTACCAACTTTACTACTGTACTCAAACAACACATTGAAGAAGTCACCAAGATAATAAGCAAAATTAAATCGTCATCAATAGCTGACGTCATTCCTCTTGTAACCACTGTGAAGAGAGTATTAGTATCTTCAGACAATTACAGTCAAGGAATAAAACCTATGACAGCGACCATATTGCGATAAATTAACTACAAATTCGCTTTGGGAGAGGGAAACGACTTGCATTCCGCTAGAATTACGTTTTTAATCCACAAGCAAGGCAAGATGAGGATTTTTCAATTAATATTTAACATGTTTTTTTTAACATTAAAGTCAACGTCGGCCGAAAATGAGAAGAAATTCAAAAACATAAATCTTAAAGAGTATCAAGAAAACACAAAGAAGAAGCAAACATTGTCTCAAAACCAAACACGAACACCACTCTCGCCAACGTCATGAATTCAATTCTCTTTTCAATCAGTGATAACATAGTTGATCACCTGACTGAGCAGGCATCAAAAAATCATCGACATGTACGTCAAAGTATAACGTTTTTCTTCTGACGAAGACTCTCTTAAATGGTATAGGAATCCTGAGGAGATAGATGTATCCTGATATTTCACTGTGAGTAATGACTTACTCTGCTAGTCCATCATAGTGTTGACAGTGAACTACTCTTTACTAGTCCTGTGATGTAAATCGTAGTAGATTAAATGCTCAGAGAGCTGAAAAGTTGTAAATTTTGAAGTATAACCTTTCAATAATTTATTTCAAATGTTAATTATGCTAATCATCTGCATGGTAGTTAGGCTATATGGATCATGAAAGTGATTTTCCTCTTTCAAAGGTCAGAGGTTGGGAAAAGAGGTTGATAGAATGCGTTTAAGAGCTGGTCCCATTTTTGCATTAGAGAAACTTAGGAAATTGAATGTTTTTTATTCATTTTTTTTTATAATGGATATACTCTTACATCAAAAGGAAATATTCCACTAATATAAGTTTAAAAAAAGTCGCACCTTATGAATATATATTTTTTTTTTCATTCGCATTTCGCATTCTCGCATTCGCACTTCGCATTTATTGCATTCTGCATTCTCAGCATTTGTCATTCACGCATTCGTATTCGCATTCGCATTCGCATTCGCACTCGCATTCGCATTCGCATTCGAGAATATCAGGAAAAAAAAGTCGAATTCTTATCCTCAATCGCTGAGAAATATTAAAAAAATTATTTTCACATATTCTAAATTCTCATTCTTCAGAATATAATTAAAATAATGTAATTCAGGCATGGCTTTCACATTCGCAGATATTAAAAATAAATATTCGGTCTCATTACCAAATATATATATATATATATAGTATAATATTATAAATATATATTAATACTATATAATAATATATATATATATATGAGTATAGTATTTGTGAATGTCTAGAAAAGGTGTTTAAGCGGCTACAATACTTATATATATATAATATTATATATAGATATATAATATATATATATTATATAACGAAGGTTAATAGTAATTATAGAATAAGTATATTAAATAAAAAGAAAAAGATCCTCTTTAGAAAGATATAATAGTTAAAGTATTTTTTATTTTAGGCACGCTATTTTTTTAAGAGTATTTTTTATGAGTATAGTGTATTAATATATAATACATAATAATAATAATGCTCGAGAATATAAATTATATATAAATTATATATATGCTATAGAGTAATAAAATAGATAGATCAATTCACAGACTGAATATATGATCATATAATTATTATATTATATATTAAAATATATTAATTATATATATATATTTATATTATATATTATATATATATTAATATAATTATATAATATAAATATATATATTATATATATATAGTATATAAGATATATATATTTATAAATTATTAATTATATATATATATATAAATATATTATAAATATGTATATATAAGTATATAGTATATTTAATTAAAAGTATATATATATATTTAGCTGCAGATATGATTATAATACGATTTATAATATATTTATAATATATTATTATTATACTATATATATATCTATTATATATATATATAGTTATATATAATAATATATTTATATTATATTATATATATAAGTATATATATACTATGATATATATGAATATATATATATTATATAATATATATATAATATATATATATATATGTATATAATATATTATATATATTATTATATATATATAATATAATATATATATATATATATATATATATTATATATAATATATATATATATATATGATAATATATATATATAATATATATATATGATATAATATATAATATATTAGTATATACTGTATATACTATATATATCTTATATATATTATATATATATAATATAAGGTTTCAATCATTAATTACATCTTAACAAGTGGTAATTATAACTTTCATGATATTTTTCAAACACGTGTATTGAAATTAAATGATTAATTAATTTGAAATTGTATCATTAAAAATTTTTAATATAAATAATTTAAAAACTTTTTAAAATATTAATTTCGAATTCCATTTTTATAATTTTTATAAAAATAACCTGTTAAAATTATTTTTTTCATGTTTATGGTTAGTAAGGTTTCATATAATTGAAAAATGTAATAAATTATTAAAATTTTAATTTTTTTTTAAATATATTACCTTATTAATAAATAATTAATAATAATATAATAATAATAATAATAATAATAATAATAATAATAATAATAATAATAATAATAATAATAATAATAATAATAATAATAATAATAATAATAGATAATGATATAATAATCAATATAATAATTAAGTAAATAATAATAATAATAATAAATAAATAATAATTAAATATAATAACTTAGTTAATCAATAATAATATATAATTACAATAATATAATAAATTATGAATATAATTAATAATAATAATAAAAAATAATATCAATAATAATAATAATAAATAATAATAATAATAATAATAATAAATAAAATAATTAATAAATAATAATAATAATAATAATAAATAATAATTTAATAAATAATATAATAATAATATAATATAATAAATAATAATAAAATAAATAATTAAATAATATTAAAAAGAAGAAAGAAAAGTATGAAGAAGAAGAAGAAGAAGAAGACGAAGAAGAAGAAGAAGAAGAAAGAAGAAGAAAAGAAGAAGAAGAAAGAAGAGAAGAAGAAGAAGAAAGAAGAAGAAGAAGAAGAAGAAGAAGAAGAGAATATATATTATATTTAATGGAAGGTATTACGATTGTGAAAAAAATATATTATATTATACTTATATTATAATATACATACTATATCTATTTTTATTATATTATATTTATTAAATTTAAATTGTTAGTAAGAAAATTATATTATAAATTATATTATATTATAAATTATATTAAATTATATTATATTTTTTGGTCAATACGCCTATTATTACTTATATTATTATATTAATATCATATTCTGTTAAGAACAAATATATTAATATTATGTTATATATATAATATATATTATTATTATTATATTTATATTAAAATTCATATGATATATTATAATTTATATTATTATTATATTTAATATATTATATTAATATTTAATATTATATTATAATAATGTTATATTATTAGAGAAGAATATACTATATTATACATTATATTATATTATGTTATAATTATGTTGTGTTATTTTATTATATTTGAATATTATGTTATATTACATTACATTACATTACATAACATTATATATTAAGACATTACGTTACGTTACATTAATATTATATTATATTATATTATATTATTTATAGTTATATTATTATTATATTTATACTTTATATTTATATTATATTATATTATGATTATATTATATATATTATTATTTTCATTGTTACTTATATTTATTTGTTATTGTATATTATGTCATATTATATTAGCCGTTGCCATATTATAATGTTATAATATTGTATTTTGATATTATATTATATTATGTTATTATATTAAATTATGTTTTGATATTATGCTGCTATTATATTATATTACATTATGTTACTATTTTATTCTATGTTATTTATATGTTATGTTATGTTATTATATTATGACATGTTATAATATTGTTATAATATTATGTCATTAAATTACTATTAAGTTTACTAAATGATTTATTATTATTGGAGTAGATAACGAAAATTAATTTAATTAATATTTGGAAATAAATTTTATAAAGAATTGACACAATATTATACTCATTCATAAGTTGCCATATTAATAACAAATTGGATTCGATTTCTAATATCCTAAATTGATTTTCTTCCAAAATTTTGATTTCCCAATCTTGTTTTGATAATTATTTGTTAAAAATTTTTTTGGGGGGATTTTTGTAAATACTTCAAGTTCCTTACGAATAATTTATAATCTATTTTATTTTGTGTAAATAAATATAGTTTCTTAGAATTTAGGCTTGTCCATTACCTTCCATTTATAACTCAATAAAATTTATGTAAATTTATGAAAGTTTTTAAGTTGTTTTAACTATGTAGCCATATTAGCCCTTGAATGTTGTTTATAATAGATCGAAATACTCTCTTGTCTAGATTATTGCCTTAGGAAAGGGTTGTCACTTAAGCAGTTGCTAAGAGCTGGAACCTTGTTATTTGTTCAATTATTAATGTTCTTTGAGGTCTGCATAATAATCTGAAAATAATTATCGGGTTCGCCATAACGTGGTCATTTGGTAGGTAATTTTTCAATGTATTTTAAATAATATGTAGGGTATAAATATAATTGCATTTTCAGTAAAAAAAAATACGAATAGTTTTTAAATTATTAAAAACTTCATACTTTTAAAGATAAATCATTAATCACTCAATTTTTTTAATTGAAGATATTTCACGTTCATTACACAAATATCACCCAAGATAAAATTTGTCTGTTTGACAAAGATATGTTAATTCGTAAGCATTTAAATGGGGTTCTATGATTTCCGTTATGACACTGCAGTTCTTCAAAACTACTCCAATAAATTTGGTTTTACTTCGGAAAAATAATGTTTGTTTTATTTCCCTATCATTGAAAACACTTTCAAAAATGAAATTTTTTTAAGTCATAAATAAAAATCACACACACGTAAACACCTACACACCCTACCTACACACAATATATATATATATTATATATAATATATATAATATATATATATATTATATATATATATTATATATATAGTTATATATATATATATATATAATATATATATATCATATATATATATATATATAAATATATATATTATATATAATTTATAAATAATATTTATATATAATATATAATATATATATATATATATATATTCATATATATATATATAGATATGCTATAGTCGATATGTATGGTTATAAAACGCACAACTATTCACAATCGATGGTCAGTCACATATATCTCTATAAAATAGCTATCACATATATATATAAGTGAGTACATATTTTAGGGTTGGGGAAATTTTTTTTGAATTTTATTAGATATAAAAAATATCATTTTGATATATATTTTTCTATGATTTTATTTTATGAGGGGTTTTGATTTATTCTGATTTGACAAATACGATCTTCTATACTAGTAGTGAGACACGCGAAATAAATAATGCGTAGAATATATAGTAGAGCTTAAATAAAAAAAAAAAAAAAAACATATCTGGCAACAAAGCTACATATAGGCTAGCATAGCGATAAGAAAAATATAAGGATAATGTATTATATTTAAACATATTTTTGGATCGCATTTGAGTAAATAATTTTAGTTAGGTATTATATAAATAAATTTATAGTATAATAATATATAAGAATAATATTAAATATAATATAAAACATATAATATAATATAGGCTTTTTTTTATAGGTAAGGCAGGGCACGATATACAATAATATATATACATATAATATTTAATATAATTTAATATAATAATATATTATAGATATATATATATTATATTATATATATATATATATAATATCATATATATATATATATATTATAATAAATATATATATATATATATTATAATATATATATATATATATATAATATTATATATATATATTATATATATATTTATATATATAATATATAATATATATATAAAGGGAAGACAGTAATAAAGCGAGAATCCAATCTAGAGTGTTCCATTCAACCCATAAAAATAAGGAATTAAGAAGAATTAAATTTAAAATTAATATTATTAATTGGTAATTAAATATATGAGAATAGGTAAATTATATAATTAAGAAGTGCCGGCATGGGGCCACCCTAAACTTTCACCAGTCAATACAACAATAATTAATTCATTATAAAAATAAGTAATTATAAAGCCTGCATATGCACCTCTAGAAATGTTACCCAGTTCATCCATTATACTTAATAAATAAGAATAATAATTCAGACACTGCATGGGCCTATCTAACACCGCAAATGCAAAACCATAATAATTATATAATTAAGAATAATAATTAAGAGCTGCATTGAACTCTAGAATGTTCCAGTTAACCATAATATATAATAAGAAGAGTACTTAAGTAAAGCCCGCTGGTCCTTGAGTAGTTTATACTGGTCTACCAGTCAGCCATAAAATTAATTAATTTTAAGAAGCCCAAATTGGCCGGCACTCTGACTGTCCAGGTCAATCCCAAAAATAATATAATTAGAGATAATAATATACTTTTAAGAAAGAGCTGATATGTACACTATATAGATAACTGTTCCGTCAACCAATATAATTAATAATTAAAATAATAATTAATGAAAGCAAGCAATACCCTATCTAGACTGTCCCAGTTCACCCATAATAATAATATTATAGAATAATACTTAAGATGCAGCATGGGCCTATCTAACTGTCCCAATTCAAACAATAATAATTATAATAAATAAAAATAATAATTAAGAGCCACAAATACATTAATTACCCTTAGAATGTCCAGTCACTTGTCAAATTAAATTAAGATTAAATACTTAATAGCAGCATGGTCCTTTTTAGTGATTTTCCCAGTTATAACTCAATAAAATAATTAATAATGAGATGCCGTATGTTACAAAGAATCCAGATATCAGATGATCATGATGAGAGAGAATACATTTTAATAAATAATATATTATATAGAAGAGTTTCAGAAAATCATTGCCTTAAGAACAAATGAAATGAATTACAAACTTTAATTATAACAGAATTCGTAAACAAACTTAATAAATGAAGAAAAACAAACCTGTAATTCCTGATTTTTTATTGCTAAAGATTTTTGCATAATTAAATAATGTAAGGTATAAAATCATTCTAACTCTATATTAAATATATGGGTTGAACTGGTACAGTCAAGATAGGCCATGCGCGGCATTTGGAAATAGTATGAGTGAGTGTGTGATGGGATGACTGGGCCTCGTACGGTACAAGGGCAATGCGACTTTTCAATTATTATTCTTAATTAATTAATTATTGTTAGGTTTGAGCAGCGGCCAGTGAGAGTAGAGCCCATGTGGCTTCTCACAGGTTTATAAAAGTGAGTATTGGCGAGACGAATTATTATTCTACTAAATAATATTAAATTAATTCTTCCCGCATTAAATATAAGGAGAATAGAGAAGAGGCTCGGAGTAACGGAAGCCACATAAGGCTGAGAGCATCTAGAAAGTCCCAACACCAAATAATAATATATAATTATTACAATAAAATAATAAATTATAACGCTAACCGAGCAATTGAGTGGCGGAGCCGTTCGCGAGAGTATGCTACACAGTCCCACTGCAGATAAAAGAATGAGAGTAAATTAGTACACATCAGCATGGCCTTTTTAGCTGTTCCCAGTCAACCAATCAAAATTAATAATTAAGAAAGCCGCATTGGCCCCTAGAATGTGCCCCGCATGTATACTTAAAAGTATCCAATAATAAAATAGAGAATAATACTTAAGAAGGCGCATGGCCTATCTAGTACTGTTTCAGTCACGTCACAGATATATATAATTTAAGCTCAATGTGAAAATAAAATTTAAGAAGGCCCGCTGCATGGTGATCCAGTCAACATCATAATAAAATAAAATACATACTTAGAAACGGACTGCCTGCCATCTGGTGCGGATACCCTTGGGGTTATTAGCCTCTCGGGTACGCATGTGAACCTTTTTTTTAGGACTGTCAGTCAAAACAAATAAAAATTACATAATTAAGAAGCATGAGGCATTGGTCACCACTATCGTAAGAATGTCCGCATGTCAAGCTATCTCTATATTATAATAATAAAATAAGAAAAGAGTAAATATATTCAACGATGACCGAGGAGCGATGGTCTAGCTACCGACCAACTTCATATCCTAAATCTTAATGCGC